>JAOTRA010115176.1:0-10282 GCA_026260255.1 Pseudolaguvia tuberculata
CCCTCCCCATTTATCCGGGCTTGGGACCGGCACTAAGAATGCACTGGCTTGTGCAACCCTAATGGCTGGGTTACTCTGCTTAGAACACGCGACCTTATTAAATTTACCATATTCACCACAGGATTCAGAATACTGTGTCCACATATTTACACACATAACTTGAAAAAAGGTTGATAAAATTCCCAGCTCAATGATGACGCATGTGAGTCTTAAATTTACAAGCAACTAATACACACATACTCTTCGTATTATCATCAAAAATAACAACTAGGAACTGAATTAACTTTAATGTATTGTAAAATTTGGTTGTTTTTATGTAGTTTTGTGCTCGAAAACATTTCAAACTAATTTAATAGGACAAAGCGATTATTAAAGCACCTTAGCAGTGAAGCTCCGCAAAATTGCTGGTTTAATACACAGCACCGATCCCTGATAGACTGAACAGAATCAGCGGTTGATTTTGGCAGGATACACAAATTTCCGTAATTTTTTCCTAGATAAAAAAGGTTCCGCGGCCCGGATGAATGCCTCGTGGGCCGCAGTTTGGACACACACCTTAAACTGCTGTATACTCAGAAATCGGACCCTTTGTGTAATTGCAACATGACCTTTTTAATGGAGCTTGTAAACCATTCATCAGATATCTGTGCCATAGCAAAATTTAATGGATCTTGTAAACCATTCAGATATCTGTGCCATAGCAAAATGTATTTTATTTATTGTGGTTTAATTCCAACTGTTGTACGGTAAACAGCTATACTTCAAGTTTAGCTTCAGTGTGTCTCTAGTACATTTAACTCAATTCAAATTTAAATTGTAATTGTCACATGCAGGATTAAACACAAAACAACATATATTAAAACATTTAAAACATAACTTTTAACAAATCTCCAACTTTAAAAAGTTGATAACAAAATAACATTTGAAATAAAATTAATAAAATGAAAATTATATATATATATAATGTATATAACAGAAAAATATAATGTAAAAGAAAATGGAATAACTATTATATATAATATACAAACCCAGTACAAAAAAGTTCACATTGTATAAATTGTGAATAAAATAAAAACAGAATGCAATGAAGTTGCAAATTCAAATTTCAATATTTTATTCTGAATAAACTTCAGATAACATATACATAAAAGTGAGACATTTTGAAATGTCATGCCAAATGTTGGCTCTTTGGATTTCATGAGAGCTACACATTCCCAAAAAGTTGGGACAGATAGCAATAAGAGGCCAGAAAAGTTAAATGTACAAATAAGAATCAGCTGGAGGACCAAATTACAAATCAATTGGCAACATGATTGGAATAAAAAGATCAAGTGGCAGTGTCTCTCAGAAGTCAAATTGGGCAGAGCATCACCAATTCCCCCGATACTTCGACGAGAAATATTGGCGCAATATCAGTTTCTCAGAGAAAAATTGCAAAGAGTTTGAAGTCATCATCATCTACAGTGCAAAATATCATCCAAAGATTCAGAGAATCTCTGTGTGTAAGGGTCAGAGCCCAAAGACGATACTGGATGCCTGTGTTCTTCGGGCCCTTAGACAGCACTGCATCACATACAGGAATGCTAATGTAATGGAGATCACAACATGGGCACAGGAATATTTCCAGAAAACATTGTCGGTTAACACAATCCACAGTACCATTCGCAGTTGCTGGCTAAAACTCTATAGGTGCAGGCATTTGGCGCGTCATAAAGAGGAAGATGCGACAAAAAAGAGCTAAGAAAGTAGAATTAGAAGCCTGTATTATACAAGAAAGGAACAGCATTCCCATTCCTAAACTTGAGCAAATTGTCTCCTCAGTCCCCAGATGTTTGCAGACTGTTATAAAAAGAGGAGGGGAAGTGTTGAGATGTGTTGATGCCATGAAATTTGAAGTCAACTTATCTTTCCCTTAAAATGATAAATATTCTCAGTTTAAACATTTGATATCTCATCTTGTATTTCTTTATTTTTTAGAAAGTAGTTTATTAAGGGGACATGTAGGATGTTTTGGAGATGACAATGTGAGGGAGGCTAGATTGTGATGGTTTGTACATGTGCAGAGGAGGAAAATGCAGTATACTGGTAGAAGAATACGGTTGATGGATGTGCCGGGCAGGAGGAAAAGAGGAAGACCAAGGAGAAGGTTTATGGATGTGGTGAGGAAATATATGCAAAGTTGGAAGTTGGGGTGAAGGAGGCAGATGTAGAGAACAGGGTAGTGTGGAGAAGAGCGATCCGCTGTGGCGACCCGTAACAAGAGCAGCAGAAAGAAGAACATCTATGTTGTATTCTGAATAAAATATTTAAATTTACTATTTAATTTAATATTAAACTTTCACATCATTGCATTGTATTTATTCACAGCGTCCTAACATTTTTGGAATTGAGTTGTACAAATATAAAGTGACGAGTGTAATGTTAAAGTGATATCTGCAGTTGTTTAAGCGCAGCAATATGGTAGTCCATGTGTGTGTGCTTGAGTCTGTGCCCATTCACTCAGCTCCTCTCCTTGTTGAGGAGTCTGATGGCTTGGGCCTGAATGCCCCGGAACCTTTTCCCAGACAGCAGGAGTGAGAAAAGTTTGTGTAAGGCGTGTGTGGGGGAATCCACAATGCTGTGTGTCTTGCAGATGCAGTGTGTGGTCTACATGTCCGTGATGGAGGGGGGAGGGGGGGGGAATACAGTGACTCCAATGACGTTTTCAGCTGTCTTCACTATCCACTGCAGGGTCTTGAGATCCGTGATGGTGCAATTCCCAAACCAGGAAGTGATGCAGCTGCTCAGGATGCTCTCTATAGTCCATCTGTAAAATATGGTCAACATGGGGAGGTGTGCTCTCCTCAGCTTCTTTAGGAAGTATTAGACACAGGCTTTCTTGGTGATGGAGCTGGTGTTGAGTAAAGTATAGAGGTGAAGTATAAAGTGTGCTTGAGCAGGAGTTCTGGTGTGTGTGTGTGTGTGTGTGTGTGTTTATGTGTGAGCACAGAAGAGTGACGGTTTCAGGTCTTCTCCCAGTTGAGCATTCAAATGGCCCTCCTCATTCTGTCTATGTTTGCTTTCAACACACCATCTCAGCAAATGGCGTCTGTTAATGTGGGATGGTAGTGCTCAAGGTCACAGCTGAAATACACTGTGTCATGTATTCAGAGTCACTAATGATTATATAGATCATTACTTTTATGCTTTTGTGATATTATAAATATTGATTCAAATGAAGTATGTGGTATAGCTGCGGTTGTAGTATAGAAGTCTGCAATTTTAAAAGGCTTTCTTGCTTTAATAAAAATTATTTTGTAAAATATCTCTCTGCCCTTCCTAAACACAATATAACATGAGTGTGGCATTATATTACTGAACTACTACAGTAACATGATATTGGTGGTGGTACTAAAAGGTTTATAAGTCCCCACTGAAGGTACTATAAACAACAAACCTGATTTTTTTTTTTTTGCGAACAACTACAGCAAGGTAGGGTTCCAAAAATATTCTGTAGAAAACAAATCTTTATTTAAACCTTTGACCTCTTTCGCCACAAACATATAAAAAAGGAATCAAAATCATTAGATACCATGTGACATGATTACATTGCAAAAACAAAAAGTTCCCAAAACTAAATTAATTAATTAATTTATCCTGTCTTTCTCTACTTTCTTTAGTAAATAGGAATAGTAGAGTGAAGCACAATAAAATATAAAGGCATGGTCCATACATGCAACTAATGTAGTGTTCATATCTTAAACTTGATGCTCCTTTTAGGAGTTCTGTTCAAGTAACTGTTTGATTGAGGGTTTTGGGACTACATGAAACAGGCGGTTTTCAGGTGTTCTAATTTTTTTATGTATGTGGTACTATTTTGAGTAAAGGCATATTTCCTGGCTGTTTTTGTGCTTTGTACTTATTTACTTTGTCTTCTGAAAGAATCACAAACTAAAGCTGTGCTACATCTGAATATCCCTTAATAGAAAACCAAACAAAATTCAGTTAATCACAAAACCAAATCTCACATAAAAGGGCTTAGTAGACAGGAATTAATGTTTATAAAACATTTTCACCAACTTTGTCAAAGTTATCTATTTTAAGCAAACACTTGTTTTCCCTGCAACTCGATCTCGGCAGCTCTTTTTAATGCCACATCCACAAGAAGCTGGAACCCACTAAAGTCCTGCAGGTCAGGTGGTGTAGGTGGGGGCGTGTTAAATTCTATACCCAGTCCTGTGCCTGATGGGAAAACTGCTAACCCTGTGGTCTCATCCACATTAGGACATGCAGATGAGATAGTAGAATGGCAAATAACAGACGGACGGGAATGAGATGGTGAAGGTGGTGTTATGGATGATGTGTTTTTTTTATGATAACCTGTGCAGATAGTTATGCTGTCTGGAAAGGCAGATGAGCAGTCATGTTTTGGCGAGTGGGAGTGGCAGCTGTCACTCATGCTCTCAACTGCACGGCTGGCTCGGCGTGAAATGGTAAACTGGTTAGGATCTTTACCATCCTTTCGTAGCATGTCTGGCAAGAGTCTTCGACGAGCATTAATGAACCAGTTACACACCTAAGACAGAGCACATTGTTAGATCATGTTAAAAGATTATAAAATTCAGTAATCATGTGCATGCAATACTTGACAAATTTTTAAAAACAAAAATTCAAATTTTAGTTTAGCATTTACTGCAACTGTTGATATCTTTGCATATGCAATTGTTTTTTTATTGTTATTTTGTGAAAGTTAGCAACTAAAATCAAGACATACTTGGTCATGGTGGTCGCATGTGTGTTAACATCAACACAGCATGGTGCATGGACTCAGATTGTTTCTACTTACTGTTCACCGCTAGTGACGTTTGTGATTGTTAGATGCAGGCCATTTTGTTTACCACGGGAATTCTCTACTGTTTTCATAATCGGAGTGTACGTTCCAACCAGCACTAATACTAAGGAAGTGCTCAGTGTTCTATGGGGCTATTAGCGATCTGCAGACTGTTAATCATTGCCAGAGATTTCTCTCATGCAAATCTAAATTCAGTGCCTTCTAAATTCCATCAGTATGCAGACTTTGTGGTAACAAGACCCAGCATATTTTATTCTCTCGTAGCAAACATCGCCACAGAGCCCCGGTCCCCTACCAACCACTAATCAGATGCACCAATCAGGTTTTAAAGCTGATGAGAACCTGTTCAACAGAAGCAACATCTACACTTCAGGATAGTTCTGAATGCACTGATTAGCAGATGTTTAGAGAGACTGCAATTCCTGATTCCACAACAGTTATATTAGCAAAAAGGACCAACAGTGCCTCTATTTCTGCAAAGGCTGAGACAAATCCACCTTCCACCCCACATACTGACCATGTTCTATAGAGAGACCATTGAGCATTCTAAACAGCTGCATCACTGCCTGATTAGGGAATTGGATGAACCACTCCTCTCTTTACATTCCTGCCTTCTAGTGAAAGCTACCACAGCATTCAGACCTTTACAACCCGATTGTGTAACATTTTTTTTCCTCAAGTCATCTAGCTTCAATACTCAGAACTAAACTACATCAACACACAAACACACATTCACAGCACCACATAAAAAACAGACATGAAAATTGGTGTCTTTTGTAATTTTATATTATTTTTTGTGTCAAAGAGCCATAAGCTCTTTGAGAAACGTTTAATTTTACTGTGTACTGTATCTGCCATATTTGGTTGAAATGAGAATAACGTTTCTTGAACCTGATCAACACAAATTGAATGCCATGACAACCAGCTAGAGGTTTATTCCTCTCCCAACAGATGTTGCCAATCAATCTGGAAAAGAACTGGTGAAAATCTGTAGGAATCACATCTTAAAATGAACAAAACAGCAAAAATTTGTTAAAATTTTAATTAAAAAGAAGTACAAAATACACATTGATTGCAGTCAATGTGCTGCTACCTTTTTAAACCTTTTACTTGTGAGAGCTAGAATTAGCAGTCTGGTCATATATCAAAAAAAAAAAAGGTGTCCATCAGTTCAGGCTATGCTCACAAATGTAGGCACATGTATCCCATTAAAATACCCACAACACAGTACAATTTAAAAAAAAAAACATGCTGCTGATTCATTTGTTGTTTGCTTTTCTGGATTTAATTTATATCTTAAACATATTTTAAATGTTTACCTGTAGTGTGGAAAGGTTAGTCTCTTTTGATAGAAGTGCTTTCTCCTGTTCTGATGGGTACGCATTATAACGATGTTCAAAAAGCCAATCTCTAAGAATCTGTACAGATTCTTTAGGTAGGTTGCCTCTCCGTGTTCTTTTAACTGCAGAGCCTGAATTTGATGACAAATCCAGAGGGATATTAATGTTATCATCATCTTCTGTCTCACTCCCAGAAGTGCCCAACACACCTGAACATGAAACAGAAAATAAGACCCCATGATATTAAATTGCATGAAAAAATTATGGAAGCTAAGAAAAATTGATATGAAAAGCTGTGTACTTTAATAGACCCCCACCTTCACCCCACCCACACCATGTAAGCTTCACCACTTTTCGACACACACAGTTTATACCAGGGGTTGGGAACCTATGGCTCGCGAGCCAGGTGTGGCTCTTTTGATGATTGCATCTGGCTCGCAGATTTCGGCTTTTATGATAAAACATAAAATATTATCACTTGTTTTAATCCATCCATGGATTTTCCACTGCTCATGTTTTGTTCAAGGCTGCAATTGTCCTGTAAGAAATCAGACATTCGTCATCGTCCTGGATTGGGTGACGCGCCGTTGTGCACGCGAATCATTAAGGATAATTAATGATCACGAAGTGCTGTTGATAATTTATGTCCTTGCTTGCTATTTGTCCCTTCGCTCCTGAGTAACCCCGTGTTTTGCCCCTTCGCTCCTGAGTAACCCAGTGTTTTAAGTTGGTTTATTTAGCCTAGTTGGTCATTGCAGGCTTTTTCCCTAATTCGGGATCACCAGAGTCGGGTCGCGAGGCGGGGATAAACCTTGGACAGGTAGCCAGTCTATCCCAGGGCAACACATAAGACAAAAAAAACATTCTCACACACGTTCACTCCCATGTACAATTTAGAATCAGCACTTGACCTAATCTGCATGTATTTGGACTGTGGGAGGAAACCGGGGTACCCGGAATTAACCTGGAAGAACAAACTTCGCACAGAAAGAACCAGGGACATTCTTGTTGTGAGGAGACCATGCCGCCCGTTAATATCACATGTTTCAACAAATCAGATTTCACACTCCAGAAAACAAACAGAAATAATAAATAATGTTAACAATTAATTTTTTCATCATTGGCATGAAGGACAATGTCATTTTGGAAGACTGGGGACGGGGGAAGGAGCCGATGACCTGTTGCAAAGAATGTTGTCCTGCAAACTCTTCTCCCCCCTCCCCCCCCCAGACTTTGTGTTTACTACTTTCGTTTTACAGCTATTCTACTTTTAAGTGCACAGTTCGTGTTTTATTTTACAGAATATTGTACAAATAGAAAGTTAAAAACGAAAAGGTGATGTTTCTATTGTCTGATTAACACGAGGTCGGAAACCTGAAAGCGCAGCCTGCGAAAAGCTAACTTAAAGAAAATATTCATATAATAACAATGTCGACTTCAATATTGGGGGTTCTTAGTAAACACTAAACTACTACAGTAACTAAAGTAATTAAAAATAAAAAACTTAAAAACAAGCGCTACTCAGAAACCCATATCCACAAAGCTTTACCAACTCGACGCTCTATGCAGTGGTGCTTTCGAAAATATTTACAAGCGTCCTGGTAAAAGAACAAAGAGTAAAGCACATGGTTACGCACAGGAGACGCCGTGGGGAAAACACATCATTTTTATTACGACACGGAAGCTTACAAAAATGTAGAAAAAGTGTCAGTTTTGCTTTTTGATAAAGGGGGAAAACCCCATACAAGCTACATACCCATTTTAGGCTTCATTTCCGCCTGTTTCTGCCGTGTTAGGATGACAATTTTATTCCTGAATTCGGGGTTTCTGTTTTACTATTATAAATCGATAATAATATGGATTCCGCATTTGGAAGGCTCTCAGACGAGAGTGTTTTTATTTGAGCCGAGACCTCATTAAGAAACGGAGACAACGTGGTCTCCTGTTCTGCTTTTGCCTGTGTGTTTGATCGTGAAGCTGGGTGACAGCTATCTTTGACAGCTGAGTGAATCGACGTCGAAGTCCGCCCACGGAACAGAGAAGAAAGTTCCTCATCACGAAAAAACGAGGTAGAAAAGAAACAAGCAAGGATTTGAAAACTTCTAAACCAGCTGACAGTTGTCAAGCGTAATTCGTGAAACAACGTCTTGGAGAGGAATAGCAATGACAAAACAAAAGAAATAGCTTTTAGATTTGAATAGATTTGAATTAGGGAAGTGGTTAATAGTTAAGGGGTTGGAATGATACTAGACCGGGGTTCGACTCTCAGCTCCACCCAGCAACCACTATGGGCCCTTGAGCAAGGCCCTTAGCCCATAATTGCTCACTTGGGGCGAGATCAAATGTAACTCGCTCTTATGAACGTCTGCCAAATGCTGCAAATGTGACAAAAAATCGTATGTCTTTTTAAAAGAAAATTTTAAGATGATCACCTGTGAATGAATCTTTATTCTTGAGGTCAATAAATGTAAGGGTGGGACATTTTATAAAAAATAAAACTGTGTGAAAAATGCTTTTCTTGATTATTTGGTTCTTCTTCTCCTTTCGGCTGCTCCCGTTAGGTGTCGCCACAGCGGATCACTCTTCTCCACACTACCCTTTCCGCTACATCTGCCTCTTTCACCCCAACTATCTGCATATCTTCCCTCACCACATCCATAAACCTCCTCTTTGGTCTTCCTCTTCCTCTTTTCCTCCTACCCGGGATCTCCATCCTCAGCATTCTCCTACCAATATACTGCATGTCCCTCCTCTGCACATGTCCAAATCATTGTTGCCGTCTCCCTCTAATGAACTTATTTCTAATCCTGCTCCGCCTCCTGTCTTTTTGATAACGCCACTGTCTCTAAACCATACAACATTGCAAGTCTCACTACAGTCTCTATCAACTTTCCCTTTCACTTTTGCAGAGACTCACCAATCACAAATTACTCCTGCCACTCTTCTCCACCCACTCCAACCTGCCTGATCTCTTCACTTCTCTAACACACTCTCCAATACTTTTCACTGTAGAATTCTTCTTAACCTACTCCCTCCTCTCACCAAAAATGACAATATCATCTGCAAACATCATCAACCATGGGGACTCCTGTTTGACCTCATCTGCCAACCTGTCCATCACCACTAAAAACAAGAAAGGGTTCAGAGCCGATCCTTGATACAATCCCACTTTCATCTTGAACCAGTCCGACATTCCTACCGCACAACCCACTGCTGTCACACTGTCCTCATACATGTCCTGCACCACCCTCACATACTTCTCCAGATCCACAAATACACAATTCAACTCCTTCTGACCTCTATCCTTTTCCATCAACTTCCTCAAAGCAAAGATTGCATCTGTAGTACACTTCCTTGGCATGAAACCATACTGTTGCTCACAGATGGCCACCTCTTCCCTCAGCCTAGCTTTCACTACTCTTTCCCATGACTTCATGGTGTGACTGATCAACTTTATTCTTCTGTAGTTACTGCATGCCTGCACATCTCCCTTATTCTTAAAAATTGGTACCAGAACACCTCTTCTCCATTCATACAATTTAGTCAGAAAGTACACTCCGATCTCTCCTAAACATCTTCACGCTTCTACTGAGATGTCATCTGGTCCAACCGTCTCTAAATTGTCCATAGGAGTGTGATGGACTGGGATAAGTACCAGTAAACCCCGAATTCATTCATCAAGAAGATGAATGAATGAATGAATGGCTTTGACTTTGACATTCAAAACTACCCCTTTCTCGGAGTTGTAAGATCTAAACCCTTGGCTATTTCCTATGCCAGGTGAAGAAATATCTTCTTCGTCTCGTTTCGGCTGCTCCCATTAGGGGTCGCCACAGTGGATCACTCTTCCCCACAATACTCTGTCCTCTACATCTGCCTCTTTCACCCCAACTACCTGCATATCATCCTTCACCACATCCATAAACCTCCTCTTTGGTGTTCCTCTTTTCCTCCTGCCCGGCACCTCTATCCTCAGCATTCTCCTACCAATATACTGCATGTCCCGCCTCTGCACATGTCCAAACCATCTCAAACTAGCCTCCCTCACCTTGTCTCCAAAACATCCTACATGCGCCGTCCCTCTAATAAACTCATTTCTAATCCTGTCCAT
>JAOTRA010115185.1:0-10282 GCA_026260255.1 Pseudolaguvia tuberculata
CACCTCACTGCTGTCACACTGTCCTCATAAATGTCCTGCACCACCCTCACATACTTCTCTGCTACACCTGACTTCCTTATACAATACCACAACTCCTCTCTCAGAACCCTGTTGTACACTTTCTCCACATCCACAAATACACAATGCAACTCCTTCTGGCCTTCTCTATACTTCTCCAACATCATCCTCGAAGCAAAACAGATTGTATTACACACATGCTGCTCCCGTTAGGGATCCGGATTCTCACATTCGATTTGGCAGAGATTTAGGATGCCCTTCCTAACGCAACCCATTTATCCGGCCTGAGACTTGTGCAACCCTGGCTGGGATTCCACCTAATATACAGAACCAAGCCCGGACTGTCTTGTTGTGAAGCGACCGTGCTAACCACTACGCCACCACACTGCCCTCATATGATTACAATAATTTTATGAAAAAATGTGAAAATTATGATTTTTTTATATAACTTTTCATAAAATTTTTATATAACCTTTCATAAAATAAAAGGTTTTTTTTGTCATAAATTATACATGTTTTTTCATTATTTAGCAACAAGAAATTTTTCAATTCAAATCAATTCTCTATTTGGTTTGTTTTTTGAGTTGGTAGGCTTTTCCAGGCTGTCAGGAGATATATAGTTGAGTTGTGTCAGCATAGCAATAAAAGCTAATGATTTCCTAATAATATCTCCCATTGGTAGCATGTAGAGTGTGAAAAGTAACAACCCTAGAACCGAGCCTTGGGATACTCCTTACTGTACTGCTACCTCTTCATTTACTGATACAAATTGCAGCAATCTCGTCTCTGACACTTTTGGTCTCAAGAATGTCCCTGAACCTGGGCAGGCGTCTGATACATGGTTCGCATAAAGGTTCTGAGGAGTCACTAAGAGCCACTGGACAGGCTTCACTAAGAAATACCCGCTCTCTGTACCCAGGAGCCTGCTGGTGCCACTTATAGTGGCCTGGCTAAACTGCATGTATTGTTTGAGGAGAGGACCCTGCAGTTATTAGATGCTCATGAACAGGTTGGCCAGGGTCCAGTACAATACACACACATTCACTACTACGGGCAATTTAGACTCGCCAATCAAGCTAATGCACATGTTTTTGGACTGTGGGAGAAAACCGGAGGAACATGGGAAAACTGCACAGAAAGACCCGGGAATCGAACCCGGGACCGTCTTGTTGTGAGACGACCGTGCCAACCTCTATGCCACCCCACCTTAATTTCTTATATTAACCCTAAATATCTAATCTGAAGAAGACAGACAGACAGTAGGTGTGTAAAATATCACCATATACAGCTAACTATCAAAATATATCACAATTTTTTCCCAATACTTACTTAGATGTGTAAATGGATTAATGTTTACATTAATATTTAAGTTAAATCCCATAGTGTGTGTCAAACTCTGTACGGCTCTGGATTTGTGGTATATTTAATTTGTGTCATTTAAAATTGTTTAATATAATTCTATTGTGATATATTACATTATGGCCTATGTACCGTGATATGTATTGTATTGTATTGTATTGTGAGCCACTTACTAATACGCAGACCTGAAAGACAGTAATATGACTGTATATTCACATAATATTTTGTTTACTTTACAGAGTATAAACGGAAAGGGCTTAAACCTCATGATGGACGAGTATCCCGCTTCACAGACTCCATTGCTATTCCTGACATTCCTACAGCAAAGTCCTCATCTGAACAATGAGCTACAGCGGGAGTTAAATGATCTGCACTCGGAACTCAAACTCCAAAGTGCATCTTCTGGGGGATTTCTAAAGCATCCTAGTTGCTATAGCTTTGACTCTAACATTGAATGTGATGGTGAGCTGCAGACGGACGGACAGTCACTGTACATAGGTCAACTACATGATGTTCCTCAAGTTGATCTTGTGTTGCCAGGTATCTTCTAATTTACCTTTTTATGATTTTGCTGTCTTGCTTTAACAATGATCGTTTCATGGCTAAGTGACAAATTACACAAAAAAATAAAATAAATAAAATATCAATATAGCAAAGTCACATTTTTTTTTACAAACAATGTTGTATTGCGGGCGGTGCAGTGGCGTAGTGGTTAGTACTGTCGCTAACAACAAGAAGGTCTTGGGTTCGATTCACAGGATCGAGGATCTTTCTGTGCGAAGTTTGCATGTTCTCCCAGTGCTTGCATAAGTTTCCTCCGGGTACTCCGATTTCCTTCCACAGTCCAAAAACAGATTGATAAGTGAGTTTAAATTGCCCATAAGAGTGAATGTGTGTGTGAGTGGTTGTTTGTCTATGTTTGGCCCTGCGATGGACTGGCGAACTGTCCAGGGTGTACCCCAGCCTCTCGTTCTATGTGCGCTGGGATAGGCTCCAGAAAAACCCCAGTGATCCTGAATTAGGGAATAAGCGGTAAAAAGATGAATGAATGAATAAATAAATAAATAAATGAATGAATGTTGTATTGCTATATATGCTAAATAGTATCTTAACCAATCTATGGTATTATGAGTCCCAATATACAACCCTAACAATTTAAAGATAATACACTGCCTGGCCAAAATAATTTCACCACCTGGATTTATATAAGCAAAAATAGTCTGTTTGTGAAGAGTCAAATCATTGCCATGCATCAATCAGAGAAATCATCAAGGGGGACTGCAGAAACTACAAAAATGGGGTTAAGAACTGTCCAACGCATTATTGAAAACTGGAAGGATATTGGGTATTCAATCGTCATCGTGTTTGAGTAAGAAATGCGGCTGGATCATTTTAACTTTTGGTGAAATCAAATTTGAAGAAAAGCAACAATAGAACTCAGGGCTATGTTTAATAGTGAAAGTAAGAGCATTTCATCATGCACAATGCGAAGGGAATTCAAGGGATTGGCTGTAGTTCAGAGAACTGGGATCAGCAACAGTATATGCTTAAAGAAGGTCAGATGACTACCTGAATATACTGAATGACCAGGTTATTCCATCATTGAATTTTTTCTTCTCTGATGACACAGGCAAATTACAATATGACAATGCTAGGATTCATCTGGCTCATACTCACACATGGATTGGCCACCACTGCATCCAGACCATAACTCCATAGAGAATCTTTGGGATGTGCTGGAGAAGACTTTGCGCCGTCAGACACTACCATCATCAATGGATGATCTTAGTGAAAAATTAAGAGGCTTATCGAAACGATGCGTGTATGTGCCTTAATCAAAGCTAAAGGCGGTCCAACAAAATATTAGTGTGTGACCTTTTATGTAGTATTGATGGATTGTGTAATTTTCCATTTATCCCATTACCCAATTCAGTACTCTATTTAAGCTTATTCTAGCTCTCTGATGGGCAGGAGGGCTACATCTTGGATACGTTTCCAGTACATCACAGGACCATACACTCCCACTCACTCTTATGGGCGATTTAAAAAAATTTTTCTCAACCAAAAAATCAAATCATATTTTTGGATTTAGATAGGAAAGGAGAGTACCCAGAGTAAACCCACGTAAGCATGAGGAGAACATTCAGACACTACACAGGCTCTCTGGCTCTTCTTGCTGTGAGGCATCAATGCTAAGCACTAAGTCACTGTGTTGCCTTATGTAATTTTAGTTTTTGGGGAATTTTATAGCTGTTTTTGATGACACAGACGTGAAACGAGGGGGAAAGATGGTGAAACTGCAGAATGCCTGAGCTGGAATCAAACCCATGTCGTCCGAAGCATAGTACTGCAAGGTGTACAGTCCCTGAAAAAAAGCTTGTTGCTTGTGTACAAATTGACCTGAAGTGCAGCTGAAATTTATTTCTAATGATTGTCTAATGAAGAAATGGCTCATATTAATCCCAACAGCTTTTTGGATTCCATCTAGTATGGGGGTGTGTGAGAGATCTGCAGGGTGGAAGGCAACATCAATAGTCTAAAATACCAAGAAAACCATTATTATATTCCCAACCATAAAAGAGGCCAAATTCTGCAGCAGAATGGTGCTCCATCGCATACTTTCATCTCCACATCAAAGTTCCTCAAAGCAAAGAAGATCAAGATGTTCCAGGATTGGCCAGCCCAGTCACCAGACATGAACAAACTAATTTATTTCAGTGCGTTAAACATAATTTAAGAGGGTTTTAGCTTTTCATATGAGCTATTTCTAACGCTCTTTAGTTAACACCTTTCTAAGTGATTTAATTAAAAGTCTGGTTAATAGCAGGTGTTTCTACAAGATAGATAAGCGACCAGACTTGGCAGGGACTGTATGTGCTGCAACCTGAACACATTACACCATTTAGGTACATTTTGAAGTGAGTTGATTTGGTTATAAATAAAAAACAATTCATTAAAGATGATTTAATACACAGGTTCTAATCCCAGGCCAGGGATCTTTCTGTGCAGAGTTTGCATGTTCTCCTTGCACTTGGATGGGTTTCCTACGGGTATTCTGGTTTCCTCCCACTGTCAAAAAAACAGTTGCTGACCTGATATGATCAACCTCGAAAAGATTGTCAATTGAGCATGTGTGTGAGGTGACTGTACTTGTTTCATAAACAGAGATGCTGTATTAAAACACAGTTTCTGGTGATAATTTAGACATATCTGTGAAATAGTTAGTAAAATGTTTGTGTACGTTTAGAGACTATTGATTCCTTTTTTTTTTTTTTTAGAACATTCTATGATTTAAAGCCTTTTTTTGCTTTGGTCCAACATTTTCAGCTTAATATGTGCAGCATGGTGACTCAGTAATTAGCATTGAGCCAATAAGTGTGAGTGACCCAGTGATGGACTGTCCAGGCTGTACCCCTGTCTTTAGATGGATGTAAGTTTACAAATGCTGGAACCTGGAAATCTGAACTTCTGTTCTACTGTAGCCCAGAGCCTTAAACATCAGCCTCTATTGTGACTCTGTTTATAAACTAAAACAGTCCACTGTAAGATGTGAGGCTGCTGTGATTTTGTGCACAGTGCCTGTTGAGGACGCTCAAGCAATAAGAGAGATGGCTGCAGAGCTCATAAGGGTGGCTGATGAATTCAACCAGAGTCTTGTCTCTCAAGCTGCTGAGCGTCTGACCAGGACTCTCAGCAATACTTCCCCACAGGTAAGTGTGGTCCAGACAAGTAAATACAGCAGCATCTCTAATTTCCTTCTGTAAATGCAACGGAAGAATATTTTGACGTTGGTACAGTAGGATTATATGTACATGTATATACACATTAAAGAACATGTGGTCCAGGAGCCTTATGTACAAAAATTACTACGATCTGAGATAAAAATGAAGAAAAAAATCTTATTTGGAACATTGTATGCTTTTGGAATGGTGCCCCGAAGGTAATCTTTTATTTGCTTAACTTTAGTAAACATAACCTCCAGTCTGCATTTTTTTTGTTTTGTTTTTTCCATCACCAAATTGTGCTCTCTCTCTCTCTCTCTTTCTTCTTTTTCTTCTTCTTCTTCTTCTTCTTCTTCTTCTTCTCCTTTCGGCTGCTCCCATTAGGGGTCGCCACAGCGGATCATTCTTCTCCACCCTACCCTGTCCACTACATTTATACATTACATTATATGTATGTGTGTGTATGTATATGTATGTAATATACAAATATTTCCAAATAGAGCTGATCTGTGTAATTTGTTTGTATTGATTAATATGTTACAGAAAGCCTAAATAACTAAATCGTGTAGCACTAAGATGACTGTTCTGGAATTATTGGCCAGATTCAACACACCATTTCTCTCTGTATAAATTAGCATATAAATCTTTGAGTCAACATTTTTTATTGTGTTTGTTATTGAACGAATCATATGTATTTCTTCAGGTTTGTAGTGAGAATCGAAACATTTAGCGTCTTTCCTATGAACTGAAATGTTCACCTTCCTCGTTTAATTACTAATTAAGCATAAATACATTCCTGGTTACACCATGTGCATGTCAAGCAGTCACATCAAAGGAAAACCATAATTTTATTATACGAAAATGGTCACCAGTAAGTATAAAACAAGATGGTAAAACTTGATCTCTCAAATGTATGTGGCTCTGGATAAGAGACTGTAAACCATGTGCTTGCATTTGGATTCAGTAAGGATTGTTATTAGTTATTAATTCCTCACTGTTATATTATTATAATGTCTGTTGTGGTTTGCAGAGCTGGAGGAGCTGCTTGTCTTGTGTGGTCGAAGGTTTACTGAACGATGTTCCAGGTGTACATAACGAGCGAATAGCGATGGCGCTTACCTTCTCCCTGGTGAAGGCAGTTTGTGAACATGCGCCCCGTTTCCTGCGGAGCCTCTGCAACACCATGACGCAAACTTTCAGTTTTAATACCAGACCTTCGTAACTGGTTTCGTTTACACTGCCAGTCTGACCCACATCCTGAGGTCACTGTTGTTTGTTGTTTTTTGTTAAGCTTTATAGTCAATGTTTACTTGTTTCTCACTAGAAAAATAAATGTTTTGTGTTTTTTGTCTGTTGAGTCAGTATAAATTAGAGTGAATAAACAAAATTGAATAAGTGTCTTTGCTCTTACTAATGATATTGTAAATTTTATTACACTTTCAAATTTGCTTGTTGGTGCAGAAAATACCAAAGCATTTTGTCCCATCACAGAAATTGCTCTGTTTAATTTCCAGTATTGGCAGTTTTCTACCTAAATTTTCTAACCTCTATGCCACAGTGCAGCCCTAATTCAGTTCAATTAATTTATTTTTATTTATGTTGGTCTGGGTTATCTTGCCAGAAATAGTGTTGACTAATTCCTTATATGCGGTATCGTAGTGTTTAGCAAAGTCACCTCACAACAAGAAGGACCCAGGTTTGATTCCGGGCCGGGGATCTTTGTGCGCAGTTTGCATGTTCTTCCTGCAGTTGAGTGGGTTTCCTCTACGTACTATAGTTTCCACTCACAATCCAAAAACATGCAGATTAAGTCAGTTGGTGATTCTAAATTGTCTAGGAGTGAATGTGTGTGTGAATGGTTCTTTGTCGCTGTGTAGCCCTGAGATGGACTGGCGACTCGTTCAGGGTGTACCCCTGCCTCTAAGCCTATGTGCTCTGGGATAGGCACCAGCAGATCTTTGTTACCCTGAATTAGGGAATAAGCGGGTGAGAAAATGAATGAATTCCTTATGTTAAATGACAATAAAATAAATAGTTGCAATAGACATAAATAGAATAAATGATTCTATTTTGTACATAAATCTACACTTTTACCTTTTTGGCGGTATCTGGAATTTAAGGTGCTTTATTAGTTATTTCATTAATTACTTGTGAAGCAACTCTTTCTTTTGGGTTTGAAGTTGCACTTAACAAGGGTGTTAAGTTAACAAGTTAAAAACTCAAGGCCCGCGGGACAAATGTGGCGCGTCACGTCATTTTATGTGGCGACAGCTTAAAAGGTCTGAGTGTCTAAAAATAAATAGATCAAAAACTACATTTCCCACAATGCCTGTCGACTATTATACCCACGAACTGACGCTCAATGTGTTTCAATCAATGCTAACGAGTGGAATTCAGAAATAAATAATGATACCAAAATGTACAGGAAGTTGATGCAGATGGAAAACAGTTTAAAGAAAGATTTGAATGAGTACAATCTTGACAATAATTTCAATCTCAATAATGATGTGTAGCTGCCGTTGCAATTATTTAGTGTTTGCAGGTTTTATGTGTGTATGCAGACAAACTCTCAGTTGGATGCAGGGCTGTGGTGTTCAGCCTTTTTTATAAATGCTACATCTGTCATACATGTTCTTAGCAGCTCACTATTCTTCATCAAGTCATTAATTATCTTATGTTATTTTTCTTTATTCACTTGGATAGTTTGATCCATGATTGATGGAGTGATGTGGGTTTCAGAAGCAGACAAAAGGATTTATGTTATAACAGCAACAAGCAAACATATTTTTTCTATGCAACTGTAATGTGCAAGAACTGATAGAACTTGAATAAGTAATAAATTCAGTTATTTAACATTAAGGAGTAGTTACATTTACTTTACATTACATTTAGTTACATTTATAAGTTACATCTGGCCCTTTGAGGACAGCCATTATGCTGATGTGGCCCTCGTTGAAAATGAATTGGACACCCTGGTCTAGACTGTGAAAGCTGCATTTGACTTGCTATAACAGAATCCTGTAGTCAGGAATGCTGCTGCTGCAGGTGGTGGTGGTGGTGGAGGGCAGTTAGAATGATTTAAATTGATGTTGTACGGGGCTCAATATTCTTTCAGAGGACCCAAAATTGGTAATTGCGCCCCTACCTGTAGTGGAGCCAAATTATGTTTAGACTGTCTGTAAACTCAAACCTGCACCACTCTCTGTCTCTGGTTGGAAATTAACTTTACCTAAGCGGATCATCATTAGTTGTGTTACTGGCAGTGGAACAGAAAACAGTCATTTGTTTGCTCGCTCTATTAGTAACACTGTTTATTTATTTATAGTGCCATTCTTCCCATCACTGGTCAGGAAGCATGACTAAAACATGGTGGAAAGGCATGAATCCATGTCTCAGAGGAAACCTATGATTACTGGCTTCTGTGATCTAGAGGGGAAAAGCAAATTCAACAGGTAACAAAATTAGGTCTTAAGGGAGGGAGGGGGCAGGCTGTCACCAACCCCTTTATCAGACATTCACTCATTCAATTTCCTGGTCATTCTGTGTACTGGTTAAATGTTCTCTCTGGGAATATGCGGTTAGAAAATGAATGAGACCTTCCTAATATAAAGTCACTGTACTGACCACTATGCTACCACACCCCCATCTGTTTATTCTTTAATTTTTTTTTTTTTTAAATAATACACAAATTAAAAACCCATTAGCTTACACTATTTATTAATATTAACAAACAGCTAAGGTCCATGATGTTCAGCTGATTTACCAACTTCAAGAATAATTTAAGGTTTATTTATATTTCACAAACTAGTGATCAAACATTTAGTTTTAACTTTAAAGACATGTTGTGTCGTTGTATTTTGGAATGTGCTATGGAATTTCAACATTAGCAAGGACAACATCTACCTGAACAAGTCAGCTTTGGGTCTGAACAGCTGATCTAATCTTACATATTAGTACTGTGAGTAGTTGGAGGATGATATAAACAATGCAATTTGCCATGTTACAGTTTTTACCAGGTATCACCACCCCAGTGTGGGTTATTCTCTTCAAACGTGTGCTGATGTCTTGTACACCATCTCTGAAGCGGTTGGATGCAGTGGTAACTGAGGGTCAAATCATACTTTACTTACGTAAATACACATTTGTATTCTAATGGAGGTTAAATCAAATGAAACTTTAAGTTTAGAGAGCTTTAAGCCACGTATGACGTATGCTACCGTTGAAAACGTTGAAAATCTCACAGTAGCTCAGATTGGGTGAGTCAGTATAAAACTGTACCAACAATAAACCAACAGGAAGTGTGTGTGCTGGTTGTTTTTTTGAGATAGTGTCAAAAAAACCCCAAAAAACTGTTGAATGCCATCAGTGACACGGTCTGTTTAGTAACTGAAACTAAAATATTTTACGGAAATACAATAATCAGTGTTTTGCAGAGAAACTGCTGGTTTAATTATATTCTGATCAGTTATGTATACACAAGATTTAGCCTTCTATTCGTGTAATATGCACAAAGTTTGTGGTTACTTCACACACACTTCAAACATCACAAACACTTTCAGATCTATTCCCATTTTTTCTACTGAATTCAGCTCCAACAGTATTAGTATTAGATCATACACTAATCACAGGTCATTTCAGTTCATTCCATCCCAGGTGTTCAATGGTGTTAAGATCAGGACTTTGGTGTGTGATAATGGAGGTCAGGGGTTTTGTGATCAGGGTCATTGTCATGTTGGAACAGTGTTGGAGTCTCTTAGTTCGAGTGAAGGAATAATGTAATGCTACAACATACAAACACACTGTGATTCCATATTTGAAGCAACAATTTGGAGCAGAACCAACAGACCCTACAAAACATTTTTGACACTGATAATGGCCGCCACAGACACTTGACCCTATCAAGTTAGTACAAACTTGACAAAGATTAAAAAGCCAACCAGTGCTGAACATCTGTGGACACTTATGAACAATATTCAGAATCCCTACTTCATACTTCCTCCCTTTTTGGCTGCTCCCGTTAGGGGTCGCCACAGCGGATCACTCTTCTCCACACTACCCTGTCCGCTGCATCTGCCTCTTTTACTCCAACTACCTGCATATCTTTCTTCACCACATCCATAAACCTCCTCTTTGGTCTTCCTCTTTTCCTCCTACTCGGGACCTCCATCCTCAGCATTCTCCTA
>JAOTRA010115195.1:0-10282 GCA_026260255.1 Pseudolaguvia tuberculata
ACAGAAAAGAGAATAAGATGGTGGAAGCTGAAGGAGGAAGACTGTAGTGTTAGATTCAGGGAGGAGGTCAGTCAGGGGCTTGGTTGTATGGAAGAGTTGTTGAATGATTGGGCAACGACTGCAGAAGTGATAAGGGAGACAGCTAGGAACATATTTGGTGTGATATCTGGAAAGGGAAAGGAAGACAAAGAGACGTGGTGGTGCAATGAGGAAGTGCAGGAAAGTATAAGGAGAAAGAGGTTGGCGAAACAGAATTTGGATCGGAAGGAGTTGCATTGTGTGTTTGTGAATCTAATATTGTATGAGGAAAGAGGCAGATATAGCAGACAGGGTAGTGTGGAGAAGAATGATCAGCTTTGGCGACCCCTATCGGGAGCAGCCGAAGGGAGAAGATTATATATATACATATATAAAACTTAGCACAACTGTGTATTGGTGTCTCCCTCCAAAAAAACCCACAGAAAACTGTCTATCCATATATCTATGACAGATGATAGATGTTAGGATCATAGCTAGTACAGGTTTACTGCTTCTACTCATAAAATAAGATCCAGTTATTTATGAAAGCACGCTTTATGTTCAGAGCAACAACGGTTATGCACGGCTGAAACCGACAGAGCCAAACGATTATACTCACTTTCCGGCTGAATAAACTTCCGCTGTATCAAAGAGGTTAACTCCACTCTCATAGGCTATCGTCATTAGCTGCTCGGCTACCTACACACAAACATGCAAACACACACTCAATCGAAGAAAGAAATAATAATATATGTATCTATTATTAGAGACTTTTCTAATAACCATTAGTACATTCATTAAGGGGCGGTGACCTAATAATGTAATACAGATAAAAATGTTAATGTTTTCATTAGAAGAACTAAAAACAGATGCAGTTAAGAGCTGCATCGTTCTGCAATATTACATAAATTAGACACATCTGTCTGAGCTAAGAATAACAAAACATATGCACATTTGGCATCTTATGTACAAGCGAAAAAACTATCTCTCTATCTCTCTCCATCTCTCTCTCTCTCTCTCTCCCTCTCTCTCTCTCCATCTCTCTCTCTATCTCTCTCTCTCCATCTCTCTCTCTCTCTCTCTCTCTCCCCATCTCTCTCTATCTCTATCTCTGTTTTTTTTATTTGCTTTAGTTGTAAAATATCCCCAAAGTAAAACCATTTAAAAAAACATCTGTTGTACAAATAACATACTGGGTGATATTCTCACTCTCACGTGAATGAGTGAATGCCGTGGTAGTAATTGTAAAATCTGAAAGTTTAGTGAGTGAACTGGTCGGAAGCGGTGTCTTCATCAATAATATGTATGTTCAGGTCTCTCCACTGTGTGTCCCCAGCACTAAAATAATTATATCAGGGGTTCCCCAGCTTATACCTGATCCCCTAATCGAACAGGAACTTAGAAGGTTTGGTAAATTTACAAGTGGTTTTAAGATGCTGAATTTAGGATGTAAAGATGTATGAGGTTGCTGAGTTGCTATAGTGGACAGTTGCCCACAGCCCCGTGCAGGAGTGCAGTTTTGGACACCACTAAAAACTGGAGACTGGCTGCACTGCTCTGTATAGACTATACTAAACTCTCCGCAGTTTTAACCAGTAGACACATTGGAACATCAGTACACAGAGATCTGATGTACTGGATCCAAGACAGAACTAGAAGGGACAATAGATATGTCTGTAGAGATGTTCTAAATGTGTGGAATAGTTTAGCTGGAAATGTTCATCTCGACTAAGAGTTTTAATCTTATTTAAAAAAAAAAAAAAAAAAAAAAAAAAGGTTTTCTCTGTTCCTAAATGTTATGTTTTTGTCCCTCTCTCATTCTGTCTTAGTCTTTTTTTTTTATTGTTATTTTTCCGAGCAACAGTGACTGTAGGGTGGTTTGGGGATTGAACCATAAAGACAACAGTGACAGTTGAATATGATATTAAATTGGACAGCTGATTATGGGGCAAAAGAAAGGGGGCTGTTCTACTTATGACCTTAATTTGAAAAGATAGATTGCCATGCTGATTTCACTGGACAACAGAAACCTTGCTTCTGGATACAGTAACCTTTGTGGAAAAGCCTTTACAATGGACGATTGACTAATAGCACTGTATCTCTGCCCCGGTGAATGTCAAGAGACACCAAGAACCCACGCAGAATACAGCTATTGTTAGTAGGAGAGCTTCACAGAATGATTCATTCGTGGTGTTACTATAGAGCTGGTGGCTTCTGGTGCCACAGATGAGATCTTTTCCTTTTTTGTGTTAAATGAAATTTTGCTGCTTGTGTATGCAGATTTGTCAGGCGTGCTCACCTCATCGGAAATCTGGCCCCCGAACGTCACCCATGTTCCTAAAAAATAGGGAAGAAAGATGAGAAATAACATGCAGTGATAGTAAATAAAGAATATTACTCACTGGTCTTACCCAAAAACACATAAGTCATGAATTATGGGTGCTGAAGTCTGTGGGCAAGGTCAGTCTTGAAATAACTCGAGTTACCCAAGGTTTTATTCATTTTATGGATTAGGCATAAGCATGGATGGATGGATGGATAGTACAGGATGGATGGGTGGATGGATGGATGATGGATAAATGGATGGCATTGAATGAATGTTTGGTATGGCATGGATGGATGGGATGGGATGAATGAATGGATGGACATAAACATTAGATTTAGATCAATAGGAAGTGGGTTGAAGTTGATCACTGGTTAAAGTAGTGGCCCGTTGAGCAAAAAATTCTCAGCACCACCACTGCTGGGCTCCTGACCAACACCCTTAACCTTCAATAAATAAGATTAATCCAAGGATAAGGGCATTTGCTATAAGCCAGAAATGGAGACACCACATCATTGCACCTTAACTTAGGGTACAGATCTATTTCATGTGGTAGATAAGGTAGGATAAGAAGTTGGGTTGCTAGTCAGAAGATCATGGGTTTAAATCACTTGGTATCAACTCCACCAAGCTTTCACTTAATACTTGCTTCGAACCAGCTTATTCTGCCTCACGGGGGTCTGTTGAAGCCTATCCCAACGCACCCAGGGTGAAAGGCAGGGGTCCAAAACCACACACACTCATATTGGCAATTAATCACTAATCAACCTAATGTTTTTGGGCTGTGGGAGGAAACCAGAGTGCCTGAAAAAAAAACACATCAGCGTGATGAAACATACCACCACCAGTTTACAGTCAGAGTAAAATGTGACTGACTAACTTACTACAGCTCTGCTGTGTCTTAGCTGCACAAGCTTTCCTGTGAAGCATTTTGTTACTGTCGTGAGTAATGAATTAAACATAAAAACGAGAAAGTTTAACAGGCGGATTAGCTGAGCATCTGCCAGTTAAAATAATAAATTATGTAATGCTCTACATTCGTTGCATGCTGACTGTTGAAATCTGAAAAGGGGGAAACAGGAGAAGAACTATTTTATCAATTACTGTGCTCAAGGTTCAGCTGATCTTAGAGGAATCATTTCAGTTTTGTTTTGTAGCTTTTATTTTCCCACTGGCTCATCATCAGTGGCGGTGGAAAGTCAAGCAAACTTAAAATGTTTGTATTATATATATTTAATGCTGATTTATGTAATCATTTTCTAACCTGCATATTCCCTAATTCGGGGACAAATTAGGGGCCATTTCAGGGTCACAGACAGATTAACAACTAAACTGTAAGGAACTCAAGGAGATTAAAGAGGACACTCTTTAATGTTAATGACACTCTTTTCAACACCATCAATAAACAGCAAGTGAAAGCATCAGGTGAAAAACAACACAGGCAGAGAACGGAACAAAACTTTAAACCGACACACTACAGTCCAAAACATATAACCAATACTAGTTATCGCAGGACTTAGCTTGACCGGGTACACACGTAGACTTCTATAACCCAAAAGACGCCTCCTGGCGTCCCTAGGGCAACGCCCATTGAAAACAGACAAACTCAAAAATAAAACCAAATACAAACAAAACATCTCAAAACCTATTACACAAGTGATAAAACGAAACAAACCAAAATATAAAAAACAAAAGGCAGGCCATAAGGGCGGCACAGGGGTAGCCTCCACCACCTTGAAGGGACCACCGTAGTACTCCTCGGCCACCACCTGACCAGGCAGACGCTCCCTGACCACCACCAGACCAGGCAGATGCTCCCTGACCACCACCAGACCAGGCAGATGCTCCCTGACCACCACCAGACCAGGCAGACGCACCTCGACCAATTAACGTCCCAATGGACAGGGCATAGGCTTCCACACTGGATCCACATATCCAGGCCGCCTTAACCAGAGTAACCTCCTCCTCAGTGTCGCGGGTAAACACTCTAAGCAACTGAGCAAGTGAGAAGTTAACATCTGAACTAAGGCGCAGGTTTACATCCCAAGCCACGGATACCGTGGCTAGTGTTTTACCGCCCAAACACAAAAACACGAATGTGCACTTCTTGTGGGATGTCGGG
Organism: Pseudolaguvia tuberculata; assembly: GCA_026260255.1. Classification (NCBI taxonomy): domain Eukaryota; kingdom Metazoa; phylum Chordata; class Actinopteri; order Siluriformes; family Sisoridae; genus Pseudolaguvia; species Pseudolaguvia tuberculata. Next base: position 4,464 of record JAOTRA010115195.1, read on the forward strand.
AGCGCGTGAGGGAAACTTGAAAAATAACTGTGGCATTGTCTCACAAACGGGGCGCACATAACCGGGTCCCCGTTGAACCGGGTGGGCAACACTACCGATGACTGGGTGGCTAGCATGCACTCAGGCGGCGGGGTTAGCGTGTGTGCTAACGGCGAAGGGGAATCCAACCGGGCTTGTACCGCTGGATCCTTATAAGGCGAGTCATTATGTAAGGAACTCAATGATCGGATCCATGATGCGGGGACACTCTTTAATGGAACTCAACATTGTCAATAAACAAAAAGCAAAAGCATCAGGACAAGAACGGAAACTTTGAACCGACACTCTACATATAACCAACATATAGTTAGACAGACTTAGCTTGACCGGGTACACATGTAGACTTCCATAAAGTATGATTAATGACTCGCAACGCGGACACAGGCGTGTTGCCTTAAATAATGCATCATAGCCCTGGCACCAGGACGACAACGCTAAACAAGGGGGAGGAGCTATGTCACAGAAACAAACAAACATGCACTCCTATATGAAATTTGGAATTACCAAACAACCTAATGTTTCATGTTTTTGGACTGTTGAAGGAAACTGGAGTACCCTGGAACAAGAAGGTTGTGAGGTGACCATGATAACCACTACGCATGCTGCCCCTTGATGATGATTATGTGGCTACAAAATATGTAAATGTTTGGCGCCATGGTGCCAAGTTGTTGGGGGTTTACCTATACTGCTCATCATATACTCAACAGTCAGGATTAGTTAATTAACAATTAGATGAGAGAGACAGAGGAAAGAGAGAGAGGAGAGAAGAGCTCGAGGAGAATAGGAGAGAGAGAGAGAGTGAAAGAGGAGAGAGAAAAGAACGAGAAGTTTTCTGCTGCGAAAAGAGTTTAAGCTCACAGCTAGTCTACTGATTGTTATAAACTGATTGTTATAAATGGCAATAGACTCACCGAGTCCCAAACAAGATACTCGCAATCCGGATTTCCCAAGATTCCTGTGAAAACAGAGACAAAAACAATTCATCTGGCAACCAGGATGCTTCAAAGTTAATTTAAGCAATAAAGCAGTAAGGGATAAAGAACAGTAAGTTATATTTTCGTCATGGATTTTCTTGTCAAAATAAATTTTATGTAACTGTAGTAACATTGTGGAAGTTATTGTAACCGAACTTCAATTATTGCTATAAATTTAATTTATCCATCCATCCAGTAGTCCATTCATTCATCTTCAAACCCATTTATTTTTTGATTTGGGGTAACTGGGGTCTATTGCACATAGGGTGAAAGACAGGGGTACACACTGGACAAGTCGCCACATAGGCACACACACACCCCTATTTGCATTTTGACTCACCAAACAACCTAACGTAGTAATGACTGTATTAACAACTACACCACCAGACACTCAAGTAATGATACAACATAACAGTTAACATCTCTGTAGATCAGAAAGTATAGTCTTAATGCACTCACTTTCTCATGGGCATCCCAATGGGATGCTAAATGGATTATGTGAATTACTTAATTCAGGGGTGTCTAAAGTCCGGCTTACAAAGCAAATACGGCAATAATCCACACTCCACGCCACTTTGAGTGTAACAAATGTATTAAGCGTGGGCTGTCGAGCATCATTTACAGATCATGCAGTTTTTCAAAAATCAACAGGGACCGCAGAAAACTTGGGGTAGTAACACAAGAGTGTTAAAAAATGATTAGAATCAGAAAGACATATTAGTCACGTTCTGTCAACACTGCACTGATCCCTATTAAATATTTAATGTCTGGCTACCAATTAAATGTTGACTTTAAAACCATGTTAATTGATTATAAAACATTGAACTGTTTAACATCTCAGCACCTGCGTGACCTATTATAGTTCCTCCACGTTTGCTACGCTCCCAACTCTGCCAATCTGAAGGTTGTCATGACGGGAGCGGGTAGTGGGATCGGGGGTAGGAGCGCACCCAAACGCAGGATTGGTGGAAAAACAAGTCCTAAAGTAATAACAAATACAAAAAGTAAAAATAAGAATAATAACTTAAGAAACTTAACGAGGCGAGAACAAAACGAGAAACAGACTTGACGAGACGAGATCAAAAAACTTACAAGATCATGATGTGACCCGGGGAAAAGGGCAAGACGGGCGAAAAGGGCAAAAAGGGGCGATGATCCAACAACTCTAGGAGAAATGCTGCCGACTGATCAAGCATGCGCAATTAGCTGCGCGCCGGAGACGCTCATCACAGAGGAGGGCGTGACAAAGGTAATCATTTGGTGGTATTCATGGTTGTTGTTTATTGTCTGTCTAGCTAGGATAAGCTTTAAAAAAAAAAAAAAAAGGACTGCTGATCTTCCCCCAAAATGTTTTTAATATATGAAGATTATTATATGAATTGATACCAGAAAGTCTCGGGTTCGATTTCAAGCACCACCAAGCTACCACTGTCTCTAAGCAAAGCTTTTAACCCCTAATTGCTCAACTGTAAGCCACGCTGAATAAGGGTGTCTGCCAAATGGTGTAAATGTAAAATATATGTGTAAATATAAATGTAGTGGTTCTCACAGGTTCCAATTTGGATTCAATTCCCGTCGATTGGGTCTTTCTGTGTGGAGTTTGCATGTTCTCTCTTACACTTCCGTAAAGTTGATTTTTTTTTTTTTTTTTTGTTTCTTTAGATGGATTTCTAAACTAACTGAAATTTATTTATAGCTCTTAAATAATTTATGCAGGCTTTATGCAGAAATAACTGTGACAGCAGAGGTGTGGTCAAGTGGCAGGTGTGTGTAGGAGTAACAGTCGAGAGGAAGAAGGAGGATGATCTATTGATGTGTGGATAACTGGCAAGTGTATTTATAAATGTGTTTAGTATTCAGTCAGTTTCTGGTGAACCTGCAAAGACAGCTTTAACAGTAGTTAACAAGTGGGTGGTCCATGTATCTGAACAGGGACCCAGAAAACTGGTAGGGACGGGAGTATGTTCAGTAGAACCCCAGACAATGACGGTTTTAAGGATAATAGTGAGAGAAGTAAAAAGGAATAAGGAATTGCCCATTAAATAAATAAGTCTTGCCTATAAATCAAACAAAAAGATAATGTGACACCGGGTGAGGGTTAGACACTAAGGCTTGTAGATTGGATCAGCGCTGACATGGCTGATCCTCGTACCTTCCTGCTGTGGAGGAATGTAATTTTTTTATGAAGTTTCAAGTTAATTCGTTCCAAACCCCTAAGACCTTCTTTCAGAACACAATTTTTGGTATCTTTGGATTTTAAATTCACTAATCCACCTAACGTACATGTTTTTTGACTATGGGAGGAAACTAGAATACCCAGAGAAAACCCATGCATCACGGGTACAACATGCAAACTCGATTCCAGGACCACCTTGCTGTGAGACGACCGTGCTAATAACTACGCCACCGCACTGCCTCTATCATATTTTTATTTATTTTATTTCTTTTCCTTTATTTCCTTAATTAATTTATTTATTTATGGTAGTATGTTCATCCAAATTCTCACCATCTCGTGCTGTGGCTGAGCTGCCACCTGTTAAAGGCAGCAGGCAGCATGACGCACACTGCATGTTCACACGTCTCTGTCAATTAGAATTATGAAACTGGCAGATAAAAACGTGTCATGTAACCAAGCTGGAGCGAATGGAAGCCTTTGTGTCTTTTTATCTCTGTAGGTTGTTGTTGTTGTTGGTTTTTTTTTTTTTGGTTTTTTTGGTTTTTTGTTTTTTTGTTTTTTTTTACTGATTTTAGCAGTTCAGTATCTACTGATTTTTGTAGCCTGAAACACTCAGGTATAAAACAGTTATTTAGGCTGTTTGAAAAGAATAATAGTAAAAAAACCAACATAGATTTACAATGTGTGACATGTAGCTTTTTAATCCCTCTGCATTAAAAAAGATTTTTATTATTATATGTAGGACAAGTATAGAAAACTGAGGATGGTATATTGCATCAACAATATATTAAGGAACAGAAATGGGACTTTAGATCTTTTTTTATAGACTTTTATCTCCTCTGACCCATCATATTGGTTGATTGTGCATTAGTTTTGCAGTCTCTGTGGTACCAGTACAATTAAAGCATTCGGCAGACTCCCTTATCCGGAGCCACATACATATATCTCTTATATAAACTTAAGCAGTTGAGGGGTTAAATAGCTTTTGTTCAGAAGCCTAGAAGAGGCAACTTGGTGTTGCTGGGAATCAGACTAATTAGCAGTCCATTGCTTTAACCACTGCACTACCAATGTCACATCGCAGAAGATGGCTCATGCAAGGTGTGAACAAAGCCATATCAGTGATATTAAAATGTCTAGTTTGCATAACGTTGCTGGAATGTTATCTTAACGTAATTCTTCCCACCTCAATTTTATTATAACATCCACACTGCAACTTCCACTCTCTGATACCGTAAACACTCAGACCAAATTCAGTTTCTGACTCAAATCATCTTAATATTTTCTCTCTGCTCTTTAAATGAAATTTAAATTTTAACCATCTGTCATGTCCCAGGATAATTTTATTCACTCAATTGTAATAAATATCTTAATAATTAAGCACGTCACCTTACAGCAAGTCCCAGGGGCTATGCAGACTTTGCATGTTCTCCCCACGCTTGCATGGGTTTTCAGATACTCCATAGGCCAAAAACATGTACATTAGGTTAATTAGTGATTCTAAATTGCTCATAGGAGTATGTATGTGTATGTGTGTTTGATCTGCGATGGACTGGACCGGTCTAGAGTGTAGGTCTGCATTTTGCCATATGTGTGCTGGGATACGCTCCAGCAGATCCCTGTGACCCCGAATTAGGAAATGAGAAGATTAACGAATAAATGTTTCTGTCAAAATTATCAGATTGTTCATCATTCAACAGTAACATCATGTTGTGGATGTTCATGTTCATATTAATGTTGTGGAGTTTCTACAAATGTTTTTCCAATAACATTATGAAAGTAAGACATTATAACGACCTAGAACATTAATAGAGTTTGGGAAACTTTTCTAATGGTATTACAATGTGAATAAAAATCAGAAAATTATGATGAAAACCTACATCATGCTTCACTGTTGCCTGCAGACATTCATAATTATAAAGTTCTTCAGCTCTTTGGCAACCTCCATCCTGCTACAGACCAATATTTAACTTTTTGATGTCCTACAAAGTCAAAGCAAAGTAAAAATTATGGGGTTTTCATCTGATGACTATGTGGTTGAATAAATATAGACAGCCTGAACACTCATCCAAAAACATGTTAGGTTGATTCTTTATTTCCATGGGAGTGAATGTGTGTATGAGTGGTTGTTTGTCTGTTGTGTTGGTGTCCCTGTGATAGACTGGTGACGTGTACAGGGTGGCCACTGTCTTTTAACCATTGATAGCTAGGATAGATTCCAGCAGATCCCTGTGGATGTGATTAGAATTAATCAGCTATAGACAATGAATGGACAGATGGACTGATTTGGTTGGTTGGTTGGTTCGTTGGTTAGATTCCTGTCCAGGAACTAGGATTTTTTGTGTAATATATAAACATCATTTCTTTTCTAAATTTCACTCCAAAGCTATGATGATTCGCCCAAAACATTGCCTTAGTGTTTATCTGCTATAAATTTATTCAAATAAATGAAATGAGTCTCTATTAGTAAGATGAGATGTGAGGATGGATTTAAGTACACCATTTTCACTGTATATTCCTAACCCAGCCATTAGGGTTGCACAAGTCAGTGCTTTCTTAGTGCCGGTCCCAAGCCCGGATAAATGGGGAGGGTTGCGTTAGGAAGGGCATCCAGTGTAAAACTGCGCCAA
>JAOTRA010115222.1:0-10281 GCA_026260255.1 Pseudolaguvia tuberculata
CACACACACACACACACACACACACACACACACACACACACACACACACACACACACACACACACACACAAAATAAACCTCCAACTGAACTGACGGACGGGTCATTAATAAAAATAAACACACCCATTGCTGATGTTACACACACATACACACACACGTCTGCCCATCTCTGTCTTTCTGCCCGTCTGTTCATAAGTCTGTCTGTTTTGTGCAGAGACCAACAGTATGACTCAAAGTGATACACCACCGCAGAATCTGGGGATTAAATCAAAGCTTTTTTTGGAAAGCAAAATTGAAAAGAAAGGAAATATATACAGTACAGACCAAAAGTTTTATCTTCATGACTATGAAAATGGTAGATTCACATTGAAGGAATGAAAACTATTAACACATCTGGAATTAAATACGTAACAAAAAAGTGTGATACAAGTGAAAATATGTCCTATTCTAGCTTCTTCAAAGGAGCCACCTTTTGCTTTAATTACTGCTATGCACACTCTTGGCATTCTCTTGATGAGCTTCAAGAGGTAGTCACCTTAAATTGTTTTCCCTTCACAGGTGTGGCCCTGTTGGGTTTAATAAGTGGGATTTCTTGCCTTATAAATAGGGTTGGGCACATCGGTTGTGTTGTGCAGAAGTCAGGTGGATACACAGCTGATAGTCCTACTGAATAGACTGTTAGCATTTGTATTATGGCAAGATAAAAGCAGCTAAGTAAAGAAAAACGAGTGGCCGTCATTACTTTAAGAAATGAAGGTCTGTCAGTCTGAAAAATTGGGAAAACTTTGAAAGTGTCCCCAAGTGCAGTCACAAAAACCATCAAGCATAATGAAATTGGCTCAAATGCGGACCGCATCAGGAAAGGAAGACCAAGAGTCACCAGTCTCATACGAGTTCATCCAAGTCACCAGTCTCAGAAAACGCAGGTTAACAGCAGCTCAAAGTAGAGACCAGGTCAATGCCATACAGAGTTCTAGCAGCAGACACATCTCTAGAACAACTGTTAAGAGGAGAATGTGTGAATCAGACCTTCATAGTAGAATATCTGCTAGGAAACACCAATGCTAAGGACAGGCAACAAGCAGAAGAGACTTGTTTGGGCTTAAGAACAAGGAATGGACAATAGACCAGTGGAAATCTGTGCTTTGGTCTGATGAGTCCAAATTTGAGATCTTTGGTTTCAACCACAATGTATTTGTGCGACGCAGTAAAGGTGAATGGATGGACTCTACATGCCTGTTTCCACCGTGAAGCATGGAGGAGGAGGTGTGATGGTGCAGGAGTCCTTTGCTAGTGACACAGTTGGGGATTTATTCAAAATTGAAGACATACAGAATCAGCATGGCTACCACAGCATCTTGCAGCGGTATGCTATTCCATCCGGTTTGCGTTTAGTTGGACCACCATTTATTTTTCAAAAGGAAAATGACCCCAAACACACCTCCAGGCTGTGTAAGGCCTATTTGACCAAGAAGGATGAGTGATGGGGTGCTGCGCCATATGACCTGGCCTCCACAGTCACCGGACCTGAACCCAATCAAGATGGTTTGAGGTGAGCTGGACCGCAGAGTAAAGGCAAAAGGGCCAACAAGTGCTAAACATCTGTGGAATGTTGGAAGACCATTTAAGGTGACTACCTCTTGAAGCTCATCAAGAGAATGCCAAGAATGTGTAAAGCAGTAATCTAAGCAAAAGGTGGCTACTTTGAAGAACCTAGAATAGGACATATTTTCACTTGTTTCACACTTTTTTTGTTATGTATATAATTCCAGATGTGTTAATTCATAGTTTTGATGCCTTCAGTGTAAATCCACAATTTTCATAGTCATAAAAATAAAGAAAACTCTTTGAACGAGATGATGTTTTGGTCTTTACTGTATATAGTGTATGTGTGTGTGCTTAACTGCAGCATGTCATTGATTCAAAAGCATTTTAGAAAAAAAGAAAAACCAGTTGCATGAAACAGAGAAGCAGGTGTGGTGTGTGTAAATGTGTGGTGTGTGAAGGTGTGTGTAAATGGTGTTTTGTGTAATCTGAGTGTTAACTTTAATCCCACAGTGAGACGGTTAAACAGACTGATTGAAGCTTGTCTGAGATAACACAGCTTCTTTACAGTATATCAGTTAATTAACAGTCTGACACAGTGTGTGTGTGTGTGTGTGTATGTGTGTCATGCAGTGATATTTAACAGATTTATTTTAAGAATAAACAGGAGAGACATGGGTAAGTCACATGAAAAGCTGCAGACTAAACTGTCTCCCCTCAGACAACACCATCCTTCTGTCCCTCAGGCAGAATGTTTTGATATTTTCAGCCAGAGGTTTTTTATTGTTATAACCCTGTCCGAGTGTTTGACCTTTGAACCTGAATTCAAAACTCTGTTCTCTCACTGCAGAGATTTTCCAGGTGCCTTTGATTTTCCTTGGTGTTGCTCGGCTATTTCTATTGTCCCCCGAGTGGACAGCTGTCCTGTGTGATGTCGCTCTTCATCTTTGTGTTTTTAAGCTATTCAGCACATTTTCTCTCGCATCCTCATAGTTCACACTTCACTCACCTTTACTTCACCTCAGCCATCCCAAACCCCGTCCCCCTTCCATAGAGTCCACAGAGGACAGACTCTGCAATTTTTTCTGCTGACCTGCAGCACTGATAAACAGCAGCAATTTTTTTTTTTATAAATCTGGCTACCAGAAAACAGAAAGTGAATCAGAAGGTGAAACAAAGAGAAACTTTAAATCCGTTTAAATCAAGGTGTGAATTACAACCAGTCCCCCCCCCCACACACACACACTGTAAATCAGCATTAATGGCAACTGAACAGCGCAGGAGAAACTCTGCACTTGACTCCTGCGGCTCATAAATAAAATCGCAGCCGGCAGCAGGTGATAATGGATTTGTTTCAACGGACACCAGGATGGAACCAGTGCTAATGGGGGCTCTTCAGACAGGTCAGGGATCAGCTGATAGCAAAAAGACCATTGTTTATCTATATTCAGCACGGTTACGAAAACCACAAACTTAAACCGAAATTAAAGAACTCAATAAAAACATTTCGGTAAAAAACTTTCAATGAAATAAAAACGACAGGAAACAAAAAGCGAGAGAAACGAGTGTAAATCAGTGTAAACACTGAAATGAACTGAAATAAAAATGACAGGAGAGAAAAACAGAATTAAGAGAAACGAGTGTAACGAGAGAAACGAGTGCTTCTCTATATTCCGTTTTTCTCTCCTGTCGTTTTATTTCAGTTCATTTTAGTGTTTACACTGATTTACACTAGTTTCTCCCTCTTTAAAATGAACTGAAATAAAACGACAGGAGAGAAAAACAGAATAAAGAGAGAGAAGCGAGTGTAAATCAGTGTAAACACTGTAAAATGAACTGAAATAACAGATTGACAAATAAAAATCTGCTGAAATGACACCCTTTTCTGGAGCTATTTATTCAGAGAAACTTACAAATCATTCATGTATTTTGTCTAAGGAAACAGTTGAGGGTTAGGGGATATGATCAGAGACCCAGCAGTAGCAGCTTTGTGTTACAGGAATTGAACCCATGCCTTCAGCACCACAATCTAGTTGAGCTACCAGTTACCCAAGACAGTTTTTATATAAAGTGCAGATGAAGTGGTGGTGAAGTGTGAGACGGAGAAGCAGAAGAATATCCTTTCGATGTTCTGGTTGAAGGTCCCGGTTGGTCTGCGAGAAGAACCTCTCCCAGGATCAGAATTAGAAATACCTTCCTGACACTAACAATGGCGGAAGGATCCAGTGGTGGGAAGACCGAAGTCCATAACTATGGTCTTTGGTTTTCTGTCAGGCAGGAGCTCAGGGCGAACGGTATACCGGAACCCTCAACCATGTGAACTGGTATGTTCTGGGATGAAGCCACTGCATGCCTGCGGTTCGTTGCACTGCTGCTACTGAGATGTGAGCAGCAGCATTAAAGAGAGTATAAACAGTGTTTCACTCCTTTGCTATAAAAGCGCCACCTTCCTGGTGTTTCTGTGGTTCGTATCCCTCTACATGCTTCTATCGCCACCATGTGGAAACTGTAACTCACTTCTATATACTTCTCGCAACACACTGAAGGAAGCAGCAGTGCATTCAGCCATGATCACTTAAAGCATCACAGACGCTTTTCTTCACCTACAGGGTCTGATTAGGAAACATTACTCAACACTAACTGTCACCATGTGTGTGTGTGTGTGTGTGTGTGTGTGAGTGTGTGACAGTGAAAGAGAGAGGCAAAGAGAGAAATACATACAGGACTGAGTAAAAGAGTGAGACAGGAGTGAGACATAGGAAGAAAAAAAAGTGTCTGCGAGTTTGTTAGCTAGTCAATATTAGGAACACACAGCAGGCAATTCGAAGCAGATACATGAAGGAGCTCACACTCGCACCATTAATCACTCTGATTAGCTCCGCCCCTTCTGGGCGAAAAGACGACGGGGTAAAATCTGTAAAACATCTACACAGATACTGAAGGATGCTGATGCATAACAGAGCTCAAGTACACTGTGTATGTGTGCGTGTGTGTGTATTTATAGGGATTTGTCATCCCCATTAAAATGATCAGCGTCGGTGTGTGATCAACTCTAAGCAGCTTTTAGCGACTGCTGGGCCCCCGAGCAAGACTACTGGGCCTCTAAGCAAGGCCCTTAATCTTTAGTGTTGGTGTAATAAATGTGTCCATAGCATTAGATATTCAGCCAGCAGTCTGTGCGCGTGTGTATGTGTGTGGTTGTGTGTGTGTGTGTGTGTGCGTGCGTGCGTGAGTGAGAGACAGGTCGGCAGAATGATTTCAGTATTGATCCCACTGTATTCTAGCTCTCAGTCCTGAAACTCTACCATCTAACTCGTCTTCCGGTTTCATCCTAGTGTTTGTAAAAGAACCTCATCCATCTGTCAGGTTCCTGTCGGACACTCCTGCTCTATCTCTCTATAGTCTTTTTCCATCTTTAATATCCCTCCCCAGTATAAGAGGAAGAATAAAGCAGTATGGAGTATATATGTGTTTCTCACCTTGTTCCTCTCAAATAGTTCACTCTGGATGCTCTTTAGGTCGGTGTCCAGTGCGCTGGCTGTCTGTCTACGTTTCCGTGCCAGCTGCTCCTCCAAGTCCTCCATCTGCACCCGCAGCTTCTTATTGTCCCGCTCCAGTGCCAGCTTCTCAGTCTCCAAACGTTCTCGTCGACCCCACTCCGCCGCATTCTCCACCTGCACACGCTCCATCTGCACACACACAAATTTCTTTTGATAATCTTTTTGCTGAGTTCTGAATTCTTATTCATATGTGATATTGGAGAGTAATGCGCGTGTGTGCGCGCGCGCGTGTGATGTTTCACCTCTGCCCGAAGCTCAGCGAGTTTCTTGTCCATGCTGCTCCGAGCACCAAGTTCATCCTCCAGATCCTCAGACATGCGGCCGAGTTCATCCTGATGCACCTCTTTCAAAAGATTCAACTGAGAGGCAGACAGACGAGAAACAGATACAGACAACAAAAACTGTGTTTTCAACCGAAATTTATTCATTTGCAAACCCGTTTATTCCCTATTTTGGGGTCACAGGGGTTTGCTGGAGTCTATCCCCACATACATGGGGCATAAGGCAGGGGTAGACATAGATAGACAGACAAACGCGCACACCCACAATAAAATAAAGTTTCTTTAGGAAAATTAAAAGCTTGGTGGTTTATTCACTCAGCCTCTATGATTCACACTTACACAGTGCCAAAGCGCCTCCTGCTGAACAAAACACCACAATACATACACAGACAGACAGCTCCTATTAAATTCCTCCTGCAGTCAAATGTTCTTCCTCTTAATTTGTTGTTCTTTGTGAAATGTCTATTCATAACCTATAGGAATAAAATTATTAATAATAAGTGTACTGGGGGATACCACAGTCGCCTCACAACAAGAAGGTTCAGGGTTCAAAACTTTCTGTGAGGAGTTTGCATGTTCTCCCTGCACTTGCGTGGGTTTCCTCCAGGTACTCCGGTTTCCTCCCACAGTCCAAAAACATGCAGATTAAGTGGATTGGTGATTCTAAATTGTCCATAGGAGTGAATGTGTGTGTGAATGGTTGTTTGTCTGTATGTTGCTCTGAGATGAACTGGCGGCCGTCCAAGGTGTACCCCACCTCTCGCCCTATGTCTGCTGGGACAGCAGACCCCCAAGATCCCGAATTTGGGAATAAGCGGGTAAGAAGATGAATGAATTAATGTGCACTAGGATCGACTCCAGCAAACACATGTGACCCCGAATTAGGGAAAAACGGTTAAGAAGATGAATGAATGAATAAATAATTCTGTATCTCTCTTTATCATGTTAAATCCTGTGTTTATTATAAAATCAGTTTTTATGATATTTTCAGAAATGTTTAGTTTAAGGGTTTTTTTTTTTTTATCTTACCCCCCCCCCCCCCGCATCACCCCCACTGACCTGTTTTAGCGCTTCCTGCTTGCTCTTACTCAGTTCCTCATGCTTGAGCTTCCACTGGCTCAACTCAGTCTCCAGCTTCTCAATGTTCTTACTGAGTGCTTGTTTATCCCTGCACACGCACAAACACACACACACACACACACACCTTCTGATTACTGATATTATACATGTGATTTATAAAACATTTTAAATCAATTCTATAGAAATAGGGGACCGTCTCTAAGAGTTGTCTTACTCGCGCTCCTTAAGCAGCACTTTCTGGGACTCATCAAGACGCAGTTGAAGGACATTGAGTTTGCTGGAGTCCTCTTCAGGGGTTGCCAGATCCTCCCACAGCATTCTGTTTCGGTCTTGGCGGCTCAGAGCGCTGCGCAAGCTGCTCATGCTGCGAGAGTCCCACGAGTCTGGAGCGTCGACTTTTGTCCTCAGCAAAGCCTCTAACAGCTGCAGCTCCTGATACACACCAGATCCCCAAATAACCAAAGTATACAAGACTCAGGAACATTAATCATTGCTTTCATTACAGTATCAACAACAACGATTCTATACATTAATGCATCACTAATCATCATCATTACCACCGCCATCATCACCAGCCAACAATTAACTATTAATTAATTAAAACTAATTGAACAGTGATTTTTTATTCTATTTGATCTTTTGGCTTGCACACACGCATGCACGCACGCACGCACGCTTCACCTTCTGTCTCTCGGATTTTTCAGCTGCAATGTCTCGGACAGGTTCTGCTTCTGGAGAACCCGCTCCATCTCCGATGCTCTCATCCTCCTGGCTGTGCTGTTTGTCTGAATCGGTGGTGGACATGTCAGACATGGGCGAGGAGATGTTAGCGTTTGTTGGACAGCTCTGATCAGCTCTTAGTCTCTGCACCACCAGTTGGAGATGCTCGTTTTCGGAGGCCAGCTCCTGTCTCTCTCTCCGCACCCCTGTCAGTTCTTTAGTAAGTGTGTCGAGACGTTGGCGGAGCTGTCGAACCTCATCACGTGCCCGGTTCCTCTCCACTCGCACTTTACTCCACTTTTCTCTCCAGTTGGCCGTGCAATCAGACCACCAACGCATCGTCTTCTCCATCTGAGCAGCACGGGCCCGCGCTTCCTCCAGCTCACGCAAGCGCAGCTCTTCGCGGCTCTCCCAGTCTGCCCCTGTACCAATACCGTCACAGACCAGACGGGGAGACAGCAGCAGAGGAGGGCTACCGCTGGGCGTACCCACTGTGGGGCTCGGTGTGTGCGTCATGCTGTCTGGAGAGCGCACTCGGTCCGGACCCAAACCCAGGCCGCACAACAGACCCGATTTAGCCGCTTCGGCCATGTGAGGGCTAGGAGAGTGGTTCATCACAGAAACAATTCTAATTAGCCCAGGGAAGAAAAAGCTAGCAGGCTACCGGGTCGGTACTGACTCGGGAGACACCATGACACTCTATAGAGAAAACAGAAATACAGAGCTTCATTATTTTGGTAGAAATGAAACATGTGACAATCATCAATAAATAAATAATCTGATGTGCATCTCTAAAAATATCTGGGACAGAACAAAGGAGAACAAAACAATACAACAATATCCAACAGTCAACCGTCGTCCAGTGGACCAAAAACTCCTTTAGAAAGTTTTATGGTTTTATTTTATTTCCAGTTTGTTTTCTTCTTTAAAAAATAAAATATTTTCCAAAATGTTACTGAAAGAATCTTTGGGATTTAATAACATTAGACCAGATCCCTGAAAACGTTTCACACACCACTGAACGTGTGTGTACGTCACATTGTCAGATAAATATTTACATGATCAATATTCCTCCATCAATAATCAATCAATATTACTATTGATCATATCAAAACCATTATTACAGCACACAGCTCAACAGTGTAATTCACACATGCTTGCACACACAGATTAATGGTTCTCTATGGTTAATTGTCAGTGTAGAGACTGTAATGTGTTGAACATGTGCTAGTAATCAGAAAACCCCCATAATGCACTTGTGCAAAAAAATCTGAAGCTTTTCTTGTCGACTCTTTATTCCGGAAGCACAAGAAAGACAGTGGAAAAGAGCTGCGCATTACACCGCAACGTAGCCCCCCAGGGCTCCCGGATAGAGCTGTGTGTGTGTGTGTATGACAAGTCTGATACTGCCTTTTCTTTTAAATGAAATATTTTTATTTTTAAATTAAAATAGTATTTGTGATGTATATAATAATACTCAGTGCCGTGAACGTGTGTGTGCGCGCGTAATTATTGTAGGATATGTACAGGAGGCGTGCAGTGAAGCACTGTGTGCTGCCAGTCTGTGCCGCCGGTCTGCGCTGACAAAATTGTTGGAATCACTGCTGTAGAGGATCTTCACTCAATTAAAAGTTATAAAGTGTAATAACACAAGATTCACCACGCAACATCCTCAGGTGTACTGTTAAAGGAATCACAGGGACACACCTGCCCTACATACACCATAGTAACATCAGCCATGCAGCAGCTCCCTTTTGCCCAGTTTTACAGAAAGTTTGGCTGCACAGGGTAAAGTGGTTAGCACAGGTGACTCACAACAAACAAGGGAGTCTTCCTGTATGGATTCCCGCATTTACGAGTTTTCTCTGGGTACTCCGGTTTCCTTACAAAATCCAAAAACATGTACATTAGGTTGATCAATCATTCTAAATTGTCCATAGGTGTGTGTGTGTGTGTGTGTGTGTGTGTGTGGCTCTGTGATGAACTGGTGATCTGTAAAGGGTGTACCAATTTCATCTATGCAGCTTTTTAATATAATAATCAAATTAATTAAATACACTCGAGACCAGACAGAACAACAAAGAGAGGAGAACAAACAAGGGAATATCAAAATCAGAGAGAGAGAATGAAGAAGGGAAGGAAGGAATAAAAGAAAGGGGACCATAAGAAAGGAAAGACAGTAGGAAGAGAGAGGTGAAAGGGGAAAAAAGACAGATGTGTACGTGTAAGAAGGACAGAAATAATGAGTGCAAAATGTTTGTTCATTAATAGGATCAGTGAGCCGTTTACTTCTAGATCCAGAAAAACAGTTTCCTGTCTGCGACCGACAGAGTAAAATCAGGAGACTGCAGTTAGCATAAAACTGAAGGTTGTGCTCAGGAAGGGTTAAAGGGTTAAACATGCTCCAGGACCTCACAGTGTTATTCAGGTCACATATTGTTTCTCTTGTTGCTGAATTTCACTCACATTTTCTCCAACACATTTGGCTTGTTTAGCGAGAGGGGCGTCCCGGGACCCATGTGATGCTCACTGCTGTGGTGGGTCTGAGAGACTGTGTGTGTGTGTGCAAGTCTATGTTTAGAGAATGAGTTCAAAGCCTGAGCTAAAATTTATGCCATGTGTTATTTGTTAGAGCGAGCGAAAGAGCAAGAGAAAGAGTGACTGAGATAGAGTGACATAGGGGAAGGAAAGAGTGAGTGAGTGAGTGAGTGAGTGAGTGAGTGAGTGAGTGAGTGAGTGAGTGAGGGAGAGAGAGGTTTGGAGTTTTTTAATGCCATGTTAGCTTCGGTGGCTATTTTATGGCAGAAGTTTGAATGTAGTTAGATTTTTTTTTTAAAAAAGAAGGTGTTCAATAGATCAAGTTACACTGGTAATTGAGTATGTTGATGGCAAAAGTAGTTTACATAAGCTCTTTAAGGTTTATAGTTATTAAGAAGTTTAAAATCCAATTCTGTATGGTGAAAAAGATATTTTCTAGTGTCTTCTGAATAAAATTTCTGCCTTATAGTGCTTAAGGCGGGGCAGTGGAGTAGAATGTGTTTTATTGATGTAGGTGTTTTGAAGGTTTGACACAGTGGTGGTTCTTCCCCTTTTAA
>JAOTRA010115241.1:0-10280 GCA_026260255.1 Pseudolaguvia tuberculata
GATCCCGGCCGGGATTCGAACCTGGGACCTTCTTGTTGTGAGGCACCTGTGCTATCCACTGCGCCACCGCGCCGCATGCACGTACATGTTTATTATTATTAGTATTTTCTGTTGATGATGATGATGATGATGATGATGATCATTATCATCATTGGTTACTTTTGGAAAAAGCATTAACTATTTTTCAGAATATGAGGATGGATAAAATCATTTATTCATTCTACCTGCTTATTCCTTAATTCAGGGTCACAGGGATCTGCTGGAGCCTATCCCAGCACAAATAGGGCGAGAGGCAGGGTTACACTTTGGACAGGTCCCCAGTCCATCACAGGGCACACACAGATGAACAACTACACACACACATTAAGTCCAAAGGGCAATTTAGAATCACCAATTAACCTAATGTACATGTTTTTGGAATGTAGGAGGAAACCGTAGAAAAACGGATGGGAGAACATGCAAACTCAGCACAGAAAGATTCAAACCCGGGACCTTCTTATTGTTTTGAGGCGACTGTACTAACTACTATGCCATCTCATAAATCATCTGGGATAAATTTTTTTTTTTAAATAATGGCTAGAAACATGCTAAAAAGTTGGAGATTAAAAATGGGTCCCTACTGTAGTTATGTACTTGTTGAACATTCCAGATTTACTCTCTATTTGTCTATTCAGTAACCTCCAATTTTCTAAGGGAGCTTTAGAATAGATTTTAGAGCTTTTGTGAGGATTTTTCTCATTCAGCCATAAGAGTATTAGTGAGGTTATGCAGTAAGGCTGGATAAGGAGGTCTGGAGTGCAGTTGGACTCCCTGTTATTATGATACACAAAAGGTGTTCAGCATTTTGGTTAGGTCAATTTAGTTCCTTACCTTCAGCCCGGGGAATCATATTCTTAACCATTTTTATTTCTCATTATTAATTCATTATATATATCTTTATGTGTAATTTATTAATACATATTTATTACTTGTGGGACAAGTTTGAGACCAGATGTGTTGTCAGGTTGAATACTTTAGTGCCAAAGGTTTAACATCACATCTGGTCTCAAATTTTTCCCACAAGTAATAAATATGTATTAATAAATTGCACACAAAGGTATAGGCCAAGTTTTTCATGGAGAAGTTAAAATGTAAACAGAAATGTAGGTTCGTTGCAGTGTTAAATGAATGAAGCGAGAAATACAAATTGATCCTGGGCGAGAAATACAAATTGAATAAACCTATTCATGTGATTCTCTCCATTCAACTTCCCGTCTGCACAAAATAAAATAATCTGTTTAGTCTAGATAAGTTTTGCTTTTAGTTCAATTGACTTGGGTGACAATTTATGACTTTACACATCCTTTTGCGAGATTAATAATCTTGCCCAACAATTTAATTCATGTCATGTTTAGATAGTACTTGTTGATGTGACACCACCACAAAAGCGGTTGACTAGTGGATATTAACAACTGTATTATTGTCAGCCGAACAAGGTCAAGATAAATACAGTATAGCAGCTTGCTTACTTACTACAATAACTGGACTTATTCCATTTTTTTTCACAACTGGGAATTAAATGTTATTTCTTAATTCACCATCAGTGAAGACAGTCGATTCTATAAACAGAAATATCAAGTCTTGAGCAAGCACTAATGCATAAAACCCTGAATACCCTGGTAGTCTGTACAAGCAACGTAGAGCCTTTAAACACTGCTTGTAATTGCTCATACACTTAGGGATTGGCTGTGGGAACAACACTGGAGAGCTGATGCTGGTGTTATGAATGGCTCTGGCCATGGCGGGAAAGAGAGGTATGTTTTGTTAATGTGTGGTGCCAGCGTTTGTGTGAAAGTAGTCGGGTAATGTGGGGGTTGGGTGCTGCCACTAGGACAGACTCAGCTAAAGGCTATGTCAAGCCTATTGCTTGCAATCTCATCCGATGAATTGATGTCTTATTTTAAGAATGGCATGAGGATGAATAAACAATACCCAGGTAGGTCCATAAAAATACGGGTCTGCACTAACTAAGCACTACCCTCTGATGTACCGCTAACCATGTGACTCAGCATGTGAAGAGATGAGAGAAGCTTGCATCATGTAGCAGCACAGACAAGTTTAAAGGGTAGAAAGGACTAAAACGCTCTGCTGTGATGCTGCCAGCTTGAAACATTCTCACAATATCCATTCACATGAATCAGGACAGGGAGCAGAGCAGGAGGGGGGACCGGGAGGGAGCCAAGCTTACATTGTCAACTCGAGAGCTTGATGTAGGGGAATTAAAGTCTCCCTCAGAGCATATGTATAATATGTTCTATTTTTATGAGTCATACATGAGCATTTATACTGAACCATTGGTACTCGCCTTTAGTTTCGAAGAGTCATTTAGGTAATGGTGCTTTCATGGGACATTAAACTGTGTAATTAGGTTTCTGACTCCCTATATAAAATAGATGGCATGGAATAGCTCATTGTCCTCCACCCCATGCCTGACTGCTTATAATAAATAGGATTTGCATGTTTGGTTCTCCCTTTGTTTTTGCACAATTTTTAAACCTATCGATCAAAAGCAGGTCTGGTTAACTGGTGTTTACTGAACTGATGATATGCAACTACTTTGCTTTTGTGACCTGTGCTCATGAAGTATGACAGATATATATTATATTGTATCATACTGCTGTGACTGATGGCCTGGACAGTCTGTATGATTGGTTTGAATAACAAAGCTATGCTATATGAAGGGTTAAGTGTAGCACAGAGTTGCAGCTGTTATACCCATCCAACTGCTTGCTGTCCTAAAAGGATGCTGTCCAAGGGATTTCTGGGTAATCTCTTTATGTGTACACAGGCTGACAATCCTGATCACTGTTGTTGTCTTGAAAGGAGAGGGTGTAGTCTGTAGCCTTGGTCCCAACCAATGAGGAACTTTTAGCACAACATTAGCATCCACGTTTATTTATTGTAGACAATGAAGCATTCAAAAAGATATGCTGAACAGTTAAATTTTCAAATTTTATTTAAGAAAAACCAAAACAAACTTTTCCACACATTTTCTTACAATTTTACTACTGAGATCACTTGGTTGATCAAGTTAAAGCCATAAAAGGTTTGAACTGGGAATGTTAATATTGTCAGTAACGATAACATGTAAATTACCCATCTTAATTTTTGTTTTGTCAAATATATATTTTTTAACTTTGTTACCTACTGACCAATCTGTTTGTAATGTTTTATAAAATATTGTTGCTTAAATTAAATGCAGCTGCTTTACTGAACATTTACTTTGGATACATTATGTATTTTTAATGAACCAGAAAGCAATTTTGTCATTTTAGAGAATATGAACTGAACAAAATAATTGTGCAACCTTGACATTACAATTGTCAACATAATTTCATACATTTACATATGAGGTACAAATTCCTCCACCTCCAAATCCAAGTTTGTAAGATTTTCTCCAGCCATAGCACAAAACTAGAACTCTGTAGAGTACTGTCCACTATTAGAGACAGAGTTACTATGGTGTATAACCCTACATCATGTATACTATTTAATCTACTAGGGAAAGCCATGTCTAGGATATTGGATGACAATGAAAATGTTGCAATGCAGGACTTCAAGGAGACAAGTCTAATGACCAAAACTCATCCTTTAGATTTAGGCCATTCTGGAGACAGCAAACGACAATGTCATACACTTTATTTATTAACTCTTTTGAAATGGTAAAACATGGTAACATTAAAGCTTAGTGGATGAAAAGATAGTGTAGTAAAAACTCTAAGTAATCATTATTGATGAAGCCTGACCTATTTCAATGAATACATAATTCAATTCTAAATTAATGAAATGCTCAATCTTTGTGTTTACAAATTTACCCAAACTATCTTTCATCCAAACTGTGCAATTTCTTAAAGCCCTATGCTTGTAAATGTTTAAACCTTGCCGGTGCTCTGTCGCCATCAAATATATCAGGGTTTGGGGTTCCCTTTGTGTCTTTGTAGTCTTCAGGTTGGAGGCGGTCCGTTGACATAGCATAAGGCGAGATGGAAAGAACGTGCCAGGGAGTTGGAGCGGTAACATTGGCTTTCTTGGAGCACTAAGGTAGGCAGGATAACCAGAACTAAAAACAGGGCTAGCAGAAGGCAGAGCAGCGTTAGTGACATCAGGATTTCAAACAGCTTCAGGAGACGTGGTGACCAGTGATTCTGTCCACTGTTGGCACTGTACAGGGAAAGGAAGTGACATGAACATAAATGTGAATTTAATTAAATGTACAACAATAAAAGTTGTGTTACAGTGGTAGATGCAGAAATCAAAAGAGTTAAGTTTGTTACGGATTTGGTCAATGCTTTTTTGCTTTGTTTTTGAATATGAAGGTAAATTGATTTTGAATGAAATTGTACCACTAAAAACAACAATATTGTGTCAAGATTGCTCACATAGATCATTCAACTAATACAATGACATCATATTGATGCAAACGATCAAAAACGTACACGTTCTGCTGATTGCTACAGTACATATGCACACATTTCTACACAGGTTAACACCAATACTACACTATACACACACAAAGGTGAATTGAAGATCAAATATTAAGATTCAGCACAATTCTCACCAGTATGTATTGGTAGAACTGCTGTCCTTTATTAAATCTCCAGAGTTCAGTATCTCCTTCATACACTAGTGGAAGTGAGAGACTAGATTTTAATAACAGGATGACAACAGGTAAAATGAGAGACAAGCTGGCAACGTAACCCCACAGGAGATCGGCTGTTTATGAGCAATTCGCAATCAGACAACATTATGGATGCAATTATATAGAGAGTTTAGAGGTGCAAAATACATGAAATCAACTGTCTTAATCAGAAAAGTACAGGCAATTCTGCTACACTCAACTGACTCTAGATTTAATTTTAAAGTGCAAAGTCTTTAAGAAATCAGCAATGTCCTACAGTGTTGGTGCACTCTGAAAAAACCAGGTCATCAGATTCAGTGAAAAAAAACAACAACAGATAAACAACCTGTGCAAGTGGTGTGAGAGAGAGAGAGAGAGAGAGAGAGAGAGAGAGAGAAATGCACCTGTGGGCTTGGATACTGTTTGGCAGAGTGAGACTGTAGATCACATGACTTGGCGGAACACATGTTGTTAGGGTGTAGTGAGCAGGAGCGGCTCTTGAGATGCACATTTTCCAAAGAGTCAGCATCTCTTGCCTCCTCCATTTTCTGATTCTTCATTTGTGTCGAAGAATAAGAGCTTGAATACTGGCGTAAAGACGGACACATCTATTATAAAGCTCTCAGAAATGGACAACAGAAATGTCTCATTTGTATGTCACATCATCTCTTTGCATCAAAACACAAAAGCATCAGCAACAAACAGAAACTGGTTTAATTAACTAATGAGGGCTTGTTTCGGTTGTTGGCTCGCTTTATTTTTAGCTCCTTCCCTGAATACACAAAGCTTTCTTACTGAGTAGTGTTTTGGCCCATTGCTATTTGTTGTTAGCACTCGATTACAAAAGCCTTTAAAGGAGCCAGTTAGTGCCACAGCGTTTTTCTCTGGCCATGTCCGTCCGACAATTAACTGCCAGAACAGAGGAAAAATTAGATGCTTTGAAATTAATTTGGCTTCAACAAGCACCTGGCCGCTGCGTCAACACAACAAACTCTTATTCTGAGAAAACTGTTCCAACCTTTTTTAATTAAATGCAATAAAACTCTTAGACTGAATAACTGAAATTCCAAAAATAGTTAGATCTTGACATAATATATATATATACTTATAATATATTCGATTAGGAAAGGCAAAAAGAGTGAGAACTCAGAAGGTAGAAAAAACTAATAAAGCACAAACTAAAGTAACTAAAGACTGTATGCTACATGATAATGCGATTTTAAAGAGAACTCTCCATATGCCTTTACAGCTAGAATGCAATCTCTTGCACACTAAGATAAAGCACACCGCTTACATCACCTATGCAGATAGTTCTAAAGACAAAACAGAAATGTAGACAAAACAGTCCTAAATAAATGGTCTGCCATTACTCTTCACATGTATACTCAAGCAGTAGCAAATTGCAACTAAAGAGGTTTTAAAAATCAGCTTAGACATTGCATTTGTTTGCTTTTGCAAATTAGTTTCTAAAATAGTCAATAACATTTAATAAATGTATAGTGTTTATTAATTTGCAGGTCATATTCTTTTTAAACATTTAACATGCTCCTCTTAAAATTAATCATTAGCTTGTTAATTATTCAATAAAAAAAAAAATACAAACAAAAAGCTACAACCTAGTTTATAGCTATATCCCCGGAAATGTTTATTATTTTTAATACAAATGCATGATATTGTCAGTGTTAAAATGACTATATTCTGTAGTTTAACAAAACACAGATTTATCTAGTTTGATGCTAATGTTCTTTTTAGTGATCTGTACAGGGTGTCCCCTTGCCTCCCGCACTGGGATAGGCTCCAACAAGCCCCCTGATCCTGAATTAGGGGCTAAGCAGGTAGAAAGATGAATAAATGTTCGTTTTTCGATAGTTTGAGTATATTGTAGCATGAAATGTTTGCATTTCAGAAATAATCAAGTTTACTTTAATGTCTGTCTGTTACCATGACAATGGTAAAGAAGAAATAGGCTTTTTTATTTTTATTTTTTTTAAGATTTTGTTTTAAATGTGGACAATACCTGTGGTGCAGGATCTGTCTGGACAGCTCTAGAGCACAGTCGGGGTGTCTGGACCAGCCAGGCACTGATGCGCTCAGTTTTAAAAGCGATAGGTTGAGGGGAGTGAGAGTCTGGCGTGGACGTCTTCCAACATGAAGCATATGGTAGACAATCAACGTCTGCTAAGTCAAACAAATGTTGCATATGTTTGTGTAATATATTATACCACACAAGTATCCAATCTTCAGACATAGGTCAAATCTTCCTGTTGTCTTTAAGTCAAATTAAGCCATTTTGAAGAAGGTTTTTCGACTATAATTCTAGTTTTATTTTTATCTAATAGAAAATTCATTATTATACAATATAAATTGTTTATTTTCTGATTTATACACATTTAAACCACATGGTTAAAAAGTTAAATGATCAGCGCCAATGTTGCATGGTTGAAAGTCAACACAACGGTTAAATAGACAGCTTTGCAAAACAGCAAATCAAATACAAAATGATTGTAAAGTAGAAGCGAGTTGATCAGCATTTATTAGATTTTAAGGTTAAGGTCAGAATGAATGCGGCATGTGTGTGTAGACAGAACGGTGAGACTAATTTAAGTGCATTGTTTTTACCTGGCCCATGAATTTGAGGTGGAGCCATACCATCTAAACTGCATTCAGTGACCTGTGGAAGAAAACGTTATCATAACGTTATCATATCATTCAGCCAAAAATATGTTAAGCAAAGGATTTTTTTTTTTACCTTTCTCAAAGGGAAAATTGCAAAAGGTAGTTGAGGTCAGAAAAAAGTAAAGTACGCACAAGACATTATTCCCAGTCAGATTAATTTAGTTGAACAAAGTTGTGAACATGTGATACATTTTGACTCATTTAAGAGCTAGTCATGATAAAGTTCCGGAGGCTCACCGTCTGTTGTATATGTTTCATAGTAGCAGCTGGACATGATTCTGCAGAACTCTGGTAAGCTCTCCTTCTCAAAGTCTCTTTTTTAATGTGCCCATCTGTACTGTAAACTCCTAATAATAAAAGATAATCTTGATTGTCCCGAATGCTTCAGCAAATGTATGCCTTTTGGTTAATAATTAAACAATACATCCTGTAGGGGGGATAATATTAGGCAAATGCACCTAAAAACATAGACTAAGAATAGATTTTATTAAAGAGGATTATAGTGCAACAAAACATGAAAATAGGACTGTGAGACAAAACAGAAGAGTAATTTGACATTTATTTTTTGCTATTATGTATTTAGAGCTCAATATCCACCTGCATCATTATTTAGGAAAGACAAGTCTGCCTCTGCATAGTTGATTGAGCCTCCGATGTCCACTGAGGGGTCCCACTCTAAGACTAATTGGTCTGGGCAAACCAGAGAGGGATTACCCTGGACTGATTGTGCAAGGCTGAAGTCGTTAACACTTTCCTCCTCAAGTAATGTCTCAGACGGACAGCCAGAGTCCGGACAAAGAACCCAGTCATCTTCAAACACCTATAAAAAGAGAAAGAGGAATTGGGTAAAAAAAATCCCAGAAGAAACTTGAGTTTGTTTTCTTTAAAGATGTATACTAAACAAACATTAAACAACTATGGTCCAGACTAATTAATACTGTATTATTTATATTACATATCTCTTATTACAAGTGGGGGAATTACTGTGACAGTGATTAATTAAACCATTTATGATTGATAACTTCACTCAAAAGTTAAAACCCTCTTTATCATTGACACAATGCTCTTTTTTCTTTCCAAAGTTACATTTATAACGGATAGCTATGATTCATCTTCTAACTCAAGTACTAGAATAACCACCATTTAGTCTGTCATTTATTAGGAAAAAACCGCAAAACTGGATCTGTGGGAAACACACACTGCCAATTCATAAGTGGATGCCTGCTTTTGACACTATAATCTTTATATGCTTGCTGAAGTGAGCATCAATGCAGTACATTTTTGGCATGATCTGCTACAACCGATAGGAACAATGCCTACACAGAAAACTGATTCACATGGACAGTGCATGCATTGTACATGGCAGCTAATTTTCTTATTACATAATTGTGACATTACATATTTAACTCAATTGCAGAGCACTTTGTTGGAGACAAAAATGTAATTACAAAATTGGCAAAGAATTGAATTAAATTTAGAACTAAGGCTGCACGATATGGGGGGGGGGGTGTGTCACCCCAAACATGTTCCTTTAAACGCATTCAGTCAGGTATTTTAATAGCCACATTGACTGCATTACTATTTGGTCCTAAGAAGCTAATTTATCGCATAACATTGTGATATTTTTTATCAATTGTGCAGACCTATTTAGAACCCAGATTTCTCCTAAAAAAAACCATTTGTTAAAGTTGTATGTATCAATATGTAACAGCTGTGCAATAATGCTCACCAGCCGCATGCTAAGAAGACGTGTGTGAAGTCGACCGAGGCCCTGAAAGACACGAGTACAATACAAGAGCAGATCCTGTAGCTGGCTCTCTATCACCTGGGCATCAGTTGGCTCACTTCTCTGGATCAGTTCTTCCCCTTGCTGAAGCAGCGCATTTAAACGACCTGCGCTTTCAGCCACTGCCTCCTGGAAGCCCTGATAAGCAAACAGGTTTGTGAATATATACATTATTGACAACCACTTAATGATTAAGAATTACTACAACTTAACCTCTTGCACCAATGATTTGACCAGAAAATGTGACGTGTTTTATGTAAATGTTTTTGTTAATAATGTGTTATTTCTGAGAAGAAAAAAAAGCCTATCCTAGCGCACAAGGAGGCAGGGCTACACCCTGGACAGGTCACCAGTCCATCGCAGGGCCACACAGACAAACAACCACACACACTCAAACCAATGGGCAATTTAGGATCACTAATCAAGGGAAAGACATCCAGCCCAGGAATCTCACTTGGGACCTACATGTTGTGAGGTGACCGTGATAAGCACTAGGCCAGTGCAGCGCCCAGAGATGTACATAAATACATTTAGTGATTGCTGTATTCATATTTTGTGTAATTATGTGACCTGTGGGTGGAAGCTTGCATCTAGTCAGTCTAGCTAAAGTTTATTAATCATCATTCCCAGAAACCAATTGTCTTGATGTTGCATAAATCAGACATACAGTAATAATATAGATTGTATAATTAAAGCAGATTAAACTGTTACAGTTTAATAACTAAGCGACCTTTAAAAGTTATGTATACCTGAAGTTGTCTCATTTTAGCACAAGTGTTCAGCTCAGAAAAATGCTCCACCTCAGTCAGCCTTAGATCGACATCAGCCAACCAGATGGCCATTTCCTGTTGCTGTCTCTCAAAGTCATCCCACTGGACCACAAAGTGCTACATAAAACAGGCAAACAGAAAGTACTGTATGTCTTACTAATAGTATTTTATGTAACAGACTGGAGGAAAAAAAATTTGATTAAAAACTAACAGGTGTGGATCTGATATGGTTCAATTTGGTTAAGGCATTCACGGCATAAACAACTTCTCCTTTCGGCTGTTCCCGTTATGGGTCGCCACAGCGTATCACTCTTCACACTACCCTGTTCGCTACATCTGCCTCTTTCACCCCAACTACCTGCATATCTTCCCTCACCACATCCATAAACCT
>JAOTRA010115262.1:0-10280 GCA_026260255.1 Pseudolaguvia tuberculata
CACACACACACACACACACACACACACACACACACACACACACACACACACACACACACACACACACAAACAAACAACTGTCTGCTGATTTGAAGGGTGACCTCTGTGAGTTTCCGGCTATCTTGGAGGGCCTCTATTTAAGTTGCTCTCGATATGCAGCTGGTGCTTTTCCGGAAGGTTGGTGTCCTGCAGAGTTTAACTCCAACTAGCTTCCACATGCCTACCTGTAAGTTTCCAGTTTAGGTTGGAGCAAAACATTGCAGGACACCAGCCCTCGTGGACTGAGTTTGCCCACCACTTAGCTAGTGTTTGAATGCACCCCTACCTTCATCCTGTAGTTTGGTCCATCTTCAGTCTGGTAGAGTCTAGAAGTTGCTGTGGCTAAACTATTGTGTCTTCAGATGGACAGATGCAGACAGATGCAGACAGATGATTTACGAAAGCTGCAGATGCACCACAGGGTAAAATACAGTCGTGTGCCGCTGAGATTATGGGCCTGAGCTGCATAATGTAGCATAAATATTGTCTTTTATGGCCAAAAATAAACACACTTTTGCTCACACATCTGGTGAGAGAAATGTACAGTTCAGCAAGGCTTTAACCAACAATGATGTGTCTTAAGGTTTTCTTCTTTTATTTGTTTTTTATTATGAGACAGTACTACAGTTATAAGCAGTTTGTTTAGATTAGTCCACCAAACGTGCTTTATTTTAAACCTGAGACATTTTACACATGTACTATTACTATTAATTAGGAGCCACTTTATACTTTCCCACTAAAGTTATTGGTTTAGAGGATAAATATCATAAATAACATAATGAATAACATCCATTAAATGAGATCATTTTTATTTTGAAGACTGCTCTAGATCTGAAAATAGTTGGAATTGGGCACTAAAGAGAAAGAAGCAATTCATATTGAGAAGATTCAGCTGGCAGAACATTTGGCAATAAAGTTAATTGACATCAGATCTATAACATGATTAGCTATGAAAGGGATAGAGAGGTCGAATCTCTTCGGAAGAAAGATGGGCAGATGCCCTCTAATCTGTGTAAGAAGTGCAGAAAAAGATTGTGGAAAACTTAAAAAGGAGAAAAAGCTTTTTCAATGTCATATTGCAGTCTTATTATCTCCAGTCCATACCATTACCGAATAATTCAGAGAAACTGGGGAATCTCTGTTTGTAAGGGACAAAGATCTTGGTGGTCATCTGGCCCTTAGATGACACTACATCACTCACCAGCATGATTCTGTGATGAACATTAATAGAGGGAAACTTAGAGACGTCAGTAAACACAGTCCAGCATAGCATAGCATCTGCAGAGAGCAACTAAAACACTATCCTACAAAAAGGAAGTCATATGTGAACATGGTCCAGAAGTACCATCATTTCCTGTGGACAAAAAATTCACCAAAATGACAGACAGCATGTAGTCCAGGCGAAACAAGAGCTATCAGTGTCTGTCAGTGAAGACCTTGTGTGTTTCAACAGGACAAAACCACATACTGAAACCTATTACAAAAGCATGAATCCACTGTAGAATAATTAGTTGTGTAAAGCTGCTTTAAGACAATGGCCATTGTTAAAAAAAAAAAAAAAAGTCATAGAATAGAATAGTCCAGATGCTGAATTGGCCTGTTGGTAGTCCAGGCCAATTACGTTCACTTATAGACACCGTTCGCTGGTAGTCCAGGCCAATTACGTTCACTTATAGACACCGTTCGCTGCATCATTGAAATAATAAAAATGTCAAAGACAAACACACAAACTCTTCAGCAGCTGGAAACCTGTAGAAAAACCCGACAGGAATGAAACCAAATTCCAACACCAAAAACCTCAATGTCCAAACATCATGATACGGATTTGTAAAGAACAGGAACTATTTCCAAAACCGATAGCAGATATCAAATCTATATACCATTCATTCACTAATGCGCTTATTCCCTAATCAGACAGATTTCAGCAATGTACCGTTTTTGCTGCTAATCAGCTGTTGCTAAGCCTCCTAAAGACATTTAATTGGACAAGCATGAAACTCTCCTAAATAATTCAATTAAAAGTGAGGAGCTCTAAAATTGTTACAGTAATGTCACCATGTATTATTTTCTACTGAAAATCTAAACCATGTACAGAAAATTCCGACCTGCAGAATACAAAGCTAGCAGAATCATTAAATAGTTTCATAAAGCCCTGAAAGCCTGAGATGGACTTGGGACCTGTCCAGGGTGTACCTTTGCCTCTTGCCCTATGTGCGCTGGGATTGGCGCCAGCAGACCCCCATGACCCTGAATTAGGAAATGAATGAATGAATGAATGAAGTGCTTCTCACTAATCCAATTCTAACAACAGCAAAATCGCCTGATGAACCACGTCCACGGAGGGCAGCATGGTGGTTTAGCATTTAGCACAAGTCCTGGGTTCGATTTCCCGAGCAGGGGGTCTTGTACATGTGTGGATTTACTCCGGGTTATCCGGTTTCCTCTTACAGTCCATAAACATGTACAATAGGTTTACGAGAGAGAAGGCCGAATGTGAAATCTATTACAGCTTTAATTTGCGCACTTTGCTAATTTAGCACGTTAGAAAAATATCTAGTATGTTAGCAGTACTTGTATTGTCCTCTGCTGATAGATTGCTTTGTTACATAATTTCCGCTTCCGTAAGCTGCTTCGGATAAATGAATTTGCGAAACGAATGAAATCCATGTAAATGTGCTATCCATTAACGACGCCGTGTAGAACCGAGTGAGAGAGTGAAGAAAAGTAATATTTATTTATAGCACTGAACAAGAACAAATCGTGTCTTACGAGTCCAGTGTTACAAAATAATGCTTGCAGAACACAGCAGAACCGAAAAGCAGTTTTTCATCCTAAGAGCTGAAGTTTTAACACCTCCCGGTACGCCTATCTTACACTCCGCTAAGCCCAGATGGCACTAATAAGACACACGACAATGCACGCCAGACGTGCTTTACTGAATGTAATTACCTCATTATACACATTAATTGTTAATTGGTGAATTATTTGCTAGGTATTCAACAGGCTGGATGATTCTCAGTTCATGGTCAGAAGATGTGGATTTATGTCATAGTTTATTCTCCACCATTCATTCATTCATTCATTCAGACAGACTTGTGATGCTTGTTTTGTATATCATCGAAGGCTGCTGATGAAGAGTTCACGTTCGCAGTGCAAATGTCTTAAGCATCGTAGCAGAGAAATTTCTGAATGGAGGTGTTTATTTAAAGGAGTCCTGCTACTGGAGCGTAACATCAGTACTGTTCAAGGGAAAGAAAAAATATTTATAACTATCAGGGGTCCCCAACCTTTATTTTTTCTGTGAGGGCCATTTATTCTATTTCTTTTGTTTGCTACATAATAGCGTTAAGCCAGAGTGACTCCTAGAAGCATTGTGTATTCTTGGCATTGCTTCATTCGTCTTCTATACCCACTTATTCTCTAATTCAGGGTCACAGGGGTCTGCAGCTTCAATCCATTACAGAACTGACCACACACACACACACACGCACACACACTTGCTCCTATGGGCTATTTAGATTCAACAATCGACCTACTGTACATGTTTGTGGACTAAGGATTGAAACCGGAGTACCTGGAGTAAACCCACGCAAACATGCAGAGAGCATGCAAATTCCCCAGAAAAGTGCGGAAATCGAACCCGGACTTTGTTGCTGTGAGACAACCGAGCTGACCACTAAACCAAAGTGTTTTTCTCGGTACTGAACAAAAATGAATAAATAAACACATTCAGTCTACATTTGGTTAAAATGTCCTGCATCCTGCTTGCAACAGCACCTGATCCATCACCAAAGAACATTATGTTGAATGTGCCTTCATTTTGGTTGATGAGACAAACAGTTGTTGATTGGAAGGCCAGGTAGACTTGGGTTCAAGCCCCACTACTGACCAGGAAGACATAAACAAAGGTTCAGGGCTAAACCAGAAGGAGGCCTTCCAGCGTGCGATCAGCGTGCCAGGCCAGTCGTGTCTCAAATGGTTATGGTGCTCTAGTCCTGCTCCCTCCAGGGGCACTGTATCATAACTTACCCTGCATTCGGACTCAAACTTACAAGGATGGGATTTGCAAAGCAAGTGTTTCACTGTGCTGTGTTAAATATATGTGACAGGCATTTACATTATATCATTTTAATGATCAATAATTAAACTTTACTTCAAAAACTCTTATTATATTCTGGAATATACCTAGGGACATACCTAGGTCTTCACCTAGCATGGATTATTCTCTTCCTGTTTTCTACAGCTTTAGGCTGGTCTAAACATAAGCCACCAACTGCTTTGAGGGTCTATAGCAGGGGTCGGGAACCTTTTTGACTCTGAGAGCCATGAAAGCAAACTATTTGGAAATGTACTTCAGTGAGAGACATATAATATATTTATAGACTGATTGAAAAGGGGGCGTTTCCCTGTTTACCCAGCAACGGCCAATGTAGGCTATTATCATCCAATTAAAATAATGGACATGGAATGGATTAACGGAGATCGGATCCATGTTGCAGGGGACACATATTTATTGACTCCCAGACTGAACACAAAATAAAACCAAAACAAGAGGAAACTTAAACCCAACTCAAAACACGGGGTTACTCAGGAGCAAAGGGGCAAAACACGGGGTTACTCAGGAGCAAAGGGGCAAAACACAAGGTTACACAGGAGCAAAGGGGCAAAACATGGGGTTACTCAGGAGCGAAGGGGCAAATAGCAAGCAAGAAGAAACATCATCAACAGCACTTCATCATCGTTAATTATCCGTTAAAACAAGCGGGAGGGGCTATTTCTGTTTCCTCACAGGACAATTGCTCCTGCAGCCAACTGCAGCCCTGAACAGGACATGAGCAGTGGAAAATCCATGCATGGATTAAAACAAGTGATATTTTGTTTTATCAGAAAAGCCAAAATCTGTGAGCCAGATGCAATCATCAAAAGAGCCACACCCGGCTCGCGAGCTATAGGTTCCTGACCCCTGGTCTATACTATTTTATATACTATATACCACACTGGCCCCATAAGCAGTTCTGGTGACTTGGTGTAAATGGCACAGGTGTATACAAATGGTCTCATCTAAGAAATCCCAAACACCCCAGCTACACACCAGACCTATGGGCGTACCAAAGCTCTCCTGCTCCACCAAGCAGAAGTCAATAATGGAAGGATATTACTTAATGCCTGAGATTGATTCTTTGACTTTCCCAAGTCGAAGAAAAAGAAGCAAAGAAAGCGCAAAGAAATGATTGATTATCCACATAAACCTGATTTAGATGCTTAGTCTACTCTTTTCAGACATCGCACTTGAATTATGCAAGCTCTTGATTGTCCAATAGATGTAGTTGTGTATAATTCTCAGCTCCCTGCATTGCATTTCTTATATCGATTGGAGATAAAAAGTCTGACCATACAAGAAAGAGCAGGAAGGATCTTCTGGCCATTGTGTCAGCACCGACAAATAGTGAACTGTGATTTAAAAAAAGGTCCAAAATAAAGTACTTCCTCAAAGTCAACTCAGTAACTGTCACTGATCTCGGTCTGTGGGATCCTTAACGAGGCAGCCAGAGGAGATGGCGGCAATTAAAAAAATAAAAAAAGCAAGAAAATAAATTCAGATCAGTTTATTTTTGCGTCTGTAGCGTTACGTCGTTACGTTAAAGACATAAAAAAATACACATTACAGCAAAAAGGTCCCAGGTTCGATTCCCAAGCAAGAGGGCTTTCCATGTCGAGTTTGCTTGTTCTTTCTGTGCTTGCGTGGTTTTATTCTGGTTTCCTCCTACAGTCCCAAAAACGTATGTTAGGTTGATT
The DNA here is from genome assembly GCA_026260255.1 of Pseudolaguvia tuberculata. Classification (NCBI taxonomy): domain Eukaryota; kingdom Metazoa; phylum Chordata; class Actinopteri; order Siluriformes; family Sisoridae; genus Pseudolaguvia; species Pseudolaguvia tuberculata. The sequence goes on from JAOTRA010115262.1 coordinate 5,836, forward strand.
TTAGTGTTTTGCCCTTAGGAGGGAGGACGACTGTGTGTGTGTGCGTGTGCGTGTGCGTGTGTGTGTGTGTGTGTGTGTGGCCCGTCTGCCTTTCACCCTTTCGGAGATGCCTGAGATAGACTCCATCAGACCCCTGGGACACCCAATTAGAGAATAAGCATTAAATCCAGTGTAGTCAGAAGATAAATGAAAATAAATGAATTTTTCATATTCGGTGATATTATTTTCATATTATTTAATGCGAGAGACCCCAACCCCCCCCCCAACCCCCACGTGCTGACGTGCTGAGTGACAGTCCCATCACTGATCAGCAGCAGGAGTCAAATGCCCCCCACAGTGATGCCGGTATTAATAGTCTTGTCAATTATCTGGTGGAAAAATGTCTTTACACTCACAATCCTAATAACTGACAGAATTCAGAAACAATAAAGAGCTCAACACTTTCCCTTTTTCTTTTTTTTCTTTCTTTTTTTCCTTTTTAGCTTTTCGAGCTTGTTGTTAATTCCATAACGAAAAGTAGAAAGTCACACACTTGGCCACATTGAAAACCATGTCTCCGTGTCATCCTACCTTTCTTTTTTTTATAGATCTTGATCAGGTGAATTAGTGATGTTTCCATGCTTCATCTGTCTGTCTCTCTCTCTCTCTCTCTCTCTCTCTCTCGCTCTCTCTGTCTGTCTGTTCAAGCTGTGTTTGATTTTTCCCTGCTGTGTTTCTGTACATTCCCTGTGTTCTTCTCACGAGTCGCTTCTCGCTGCTCTCCAAGGCCCTATAAGTACAGGGAAGTGCCATCCCTCCTCTGCCTTGCTGTTTCAGGAATTGGTGCTTCCTTGCATCCTGGTACTTGCTGAATCCAGATGTTGTAGACTATAAGACAGATGTTTAGTCGCTTGTTCCTTATTCAGTCTTTTCCTTTTTTTTTTTTTTTTGCAACACATTTACATTTCTTTTTGTAGACGCCATTATTCATAACGACCCACATTCAATATTGTCCGGGGGGTCTTTCTGTGCAGAGTTTGCATGTTCTTCTTTGGGTATTCTGGTTTCCTCCTATAGTCCAAAAACATGTACATTCGGTTGATTTCCTAACTCTAAATTACTTCGTGTGTGTGTGTGCTGCTGTTTGCCTATGTGTGGCCTTGGGATGGACTTTCGACCTGTCCAGGATGTACCTCTGCATTTCGCCCTACGTGCTCTAGGATGGGCTCCAGCAGCCCCCATGACTCCGAATTAGGAAATAAGAGTGTTAGAAGATAAATGAATGAAAGAACCAACTAAGCATTTGAGGGTTAAGGATCCTGCTCAGATACCAACATTGGGGCAGATCTGCAGGCTAACGGATTTCTGACATTTGGTTAACATGGTTGGTGGTTGTGGGAATTTTCAACCACGGTCCAACACTGTAACCAATGAGCTACTACTTCCTTTCCCTCACAACACCTTCAGTTCTTAATCAAAGCCTGTCCTTTTGTTAAAGTCCTGTTTTACAGGTACACGTTAAATCCACTGTAGTTACAATGGCAGAAGATATCGGGTTATTTTACTGTTGACTCACTGATTAAAATGCTGAAAGAACAGTACCCTCCCCCCCTACCCCCACCACTGCAATGCCACCGTTTTAAACAAGCCATCTGTGGTATATCTTATCTTATAATGGCAGACTGTTCGATCCATGTAACTCGAGAGAGATTTTTTTATAAAAATGTATTTTCACACTTCTGGCCTGTGGATGATCATGTGCATTTTTCTTCAGTACAAAAAACATTCCAGAAAGAACTTTTTTCCATCATTTCCTTTTTTCTTTTTTCCCCCTTTTCTTATATAGGTATAAATATATTTATTTGTTGCATGGTATCTCCCTCTGTCCTTTCATTTGGTAATAAACTATTTGTTATATAGATCAAACTATTTATTCAGAGAATCCTTCTAGACTACATTGGCCAAAAGTAGGATTCCTGTCCCCGTCCTGGCCTCACGTTCTCGATGCAATAGCCATTTTATTTAGTTTTGATTGCTCAAAAGTGAACACCAATCTGTTTCCCACCTAAACCTCACATCTGGCTTGGACCTGTTTGCGGTCCCTTTAGGCTGCTGCACATCACGGTGATTGTGCCTGACTGCTGATTGGTCAAGGCCACCTAATTACTCCACATTACCCATGTAAGAACCTCCAAAATGCAAGTGCTCCCTAATTATGCACATTATGCTACACTTCTCTCGAGTCTTCTTCATCAGAGTAGTTAATTACCACCTTAATTGAACCAATTAAAACACCGTCCCAAGCTATTAAGCCAGCTCATATTAAAATGATGCCCCTGGTCCTCTGCCCAGTACAGACTACAGATTTATACCTTCCTCTCAGGCATTGTTATGACATTGTAAGTCTAGGACAGGCGATATATGGTTTGTCGGAACGGATTATTGGAGAATTTGAATGTCCGTAGCCCAGCGACAGTGACTGAACTATCCAGCTCCTGCCTCTAGCTAGTCTTCTACCCGATAAGCTACATTAAGTAGTTTGACTGAATAATGGCAAAAATGTACTGACTTTACCTGGTAGATAAAAAAACTTTTGTCTTATTTGATTTGTACTTAAATAAACCCCTGTATTCATTACCCAGAGATTCAGGTCAGAGATGTGAGACTGACGTTATCATTAACAAACACTTATTTTAAACTGTGCGTTTCGATTAATACGATTTTATAGATAATAATCCAGAAATCCAGACCAACATTTTTATTTCATTTGCAATGAGTGAAGCTGAATAGATTTCCAAAAACCGAGCAGTCAGTTTGACCTTATTGTATTTGTCAGGTGTATGTGGAATATTACTCCACCATGCCACCAGAGGGTTTAAGACATTTATTTATTTTTTTTCATATTCTCTCGGAAATTTAAGCAGCATGAGGAATTTGATGTGAAGTTACGTTGTACTAATCTAACATCATTTAAGTTAAACTTTATCCAACTCGAAATTTGTTCTGCTGTGGCGTTCTGTGTCACATGCCGTTATCAAAATGGTGGATGTAGTACATCCAAGTTTGATTTATAGCCCCCATAACCATAGATTAAGAACTTTTTCTGCCAGGAAGTGAAGCAGGACATACTTAGGCGATGACTCTGGACGTTTCATTTTGTCTTGTCATCTGTTGCCCCTGTTTTTGCCCATTGGTTGGTTTCCTTATTGTCTATTCAGAGATTTCCCCTTGTTTCTTGTCTATTAAGGGTGTGAAGAGACACTTATCCCTTGAGATTAGGCAAGAGTCTGGGTTCACAAGAACAAGACAATACCAGATTATTAGATTTATTGACAGAAATCCTCAGTAATAAAATTTCAGGATGGGGGGGGGTTGGTTTTAATTCACTTGAAAAACACATTGAAATTAAGTTTTACTTTATGAAATCAATTAACTGCACAAACACACTACAAAATATTTTGCCACAAACATTTTTTGGCAGTTCAGTTGTAGCAGGATGTCAATACCGAGTCCAACCTGTGTAGCGAGATTTATTGTCTGTGTACATCATTGAATGTCTGGCTCAAATCCTGTCACTCGCACAGCCTCATCCGCATTACATGCAATGTCTCTTACAATAGCGACGCTAAAGGTTCTGTTGGCAAAGGTGGTACGGTATTAATTCATCTCATTTTACCAGGTCGCAGGGCAGCAGTCTAACCAGGGACCACCAGACATCTTTTACCGTTGTATTAACGGTAAAAGACCATAAGAGACCATTCACGTGATAAATGAGATCTTGTGTCACACCCCAGTACATAGCGATTCCAGATGCAATCTGTTTGTCTTCCCCATGTCTCTTCATTGTTTCCTCGTTGACTTGAAGTATTTCCCGCCTGGTAGACTGTTTCCTGTCTTTGTCGTACACGATTGCCTTGTGTGTTTGTGCTCAGCTACTGTTTCTTTGTATGATTCTTTATGTCTGTCTTGTATCTGTTGCTTTACTTCCTGCATTTGTACCCATTTATACCTTTAATTCATGTCAGTATTTTTATTTTATTTTTTTGGATTTCACTATTGTCCCACCTCCTTTAGATGTAATACTTTTCCTTACCCTAACAAGCGACATACACAGCTTTAAGCCCACTCCCACCGTAAGAACCCACACAGATATTCCTACAAGTGTCAGAAGCGGTGTTTGTGTACCTGCTGTTTCATGGCTGTATGGCAGAAGAGCAATGGCGTTGTGTTTCAGCTAACATGTCCTCCTCACTAATGCCTCATTAGTGCTGCAGTATGTCTTCGTGTTCCTTAACCTGAGAACAGTAATAGTCCCTCTGTGCCTGTGGCATGAGCGGTCAGTGCAGCACAACCATCTGCTGTTTGCAGTGTCATTTCTGCATCAATTCTGCATTTCAGTGTGTGTGTGTGTGTGTGTGTGTGTGTGTGTGTGTGTGTGTGTGTGTGTGTGTGTGTGTGTGTGTGTG
>JAOTRA010115289.1:0-10276 GCA_026260255.1 Pseudolaguvia tuberculata
TGTGTGTGTGTGTGTGTGTGTGTGTGTGTGTGTGTGTGTGTGTGTGTGTGTGTGTGTGTGTGTGTGTGTGACAGATCTCAGTAGTGTCCGAGGAGCGCTTTTATCAGAAGTGGAACCCTCAGGCCAAACAGCCCAGTCCTGGACAAGTCAGTCTGCAGACAGGTATCATTGCCGGAAAATTGGCTCTTAACTGCCTGCACCAGGAGCTCGCAGCTAATGGCTTTAACCAGGTGAGCCCACTAAGTGTGTATCTGTAAGCATTTATATAGAAGTGTGTTTAGTGTAGTCATATTGTGTCTGGATGTATAACAATGTGCGTGTGTGTTTGATAATGAGTGTGTGCATCAATCCGTGCTTTATGTGTAATGTGTGTGAGCTCTTTCCAGGTGTTTGTGGATCAGGTGGATGAGGACATTGTTGCAGTGACTCGTCACTCTCCAAGTTCTCATCAGTCCGTCGTTGCCGTGTGTCGCACTGCTTTTCGCAACCCCAAACACCACCGATACTCTCAGGAAGTTCCACCCATGTTTATCCCAGGTGAGGGCAGAAGGATACAGTCCACTGGTGAACCTCCTAGAGCAGCATGTTTTACTGTACGTAGGGATGATGTTGGGGATAAGATGTGATCGTATTATTTCATCATTGACCTGATGCAGAGTGAAGTTACTGTAACAAACCCTTGTGGATTTTTTTTCTATTGCTATACCGGAGTAAATTGTCTACAATGGGTATTTTTCTTATACAAGGTATGATATTTAAACCGTACGACATATAGTGAAATGTTTTTCTTCAACTTTTTGAAAGTTGAGGGTGAGAGCGCAGGGTCGGACATGATATAGCTCCCCTATATACATTATGTAGAAATATTTCATATATATATACGGTTAAGTTTGACTGGGAGACCAGGTGGGGCTTAAACACGTCTTCCTCGTCTTTCTTGGCGGTGGTGGAGCTTGAACCCAGGCCTTCCTGCTCTCCCAATCAACAGTTTGAGCCACCACTGCCCCAGATATCTAAGTAGATAATGAAATATTTCTATATAATGTTTATATTCGGGCGGCACAGTGATGTAGTGGTTAGAATGGTCACCTCACAGTTAGAAAAAACTCCAAGGGAGAAACCAAGTTTAGTCAGGGGGTCAGTTCTTCTATGACCAGACAAATCAACAGGCCATTCTATTCTCCAGCAAAGTGTCAGTGAAATGTCTGGATGGCTATCTAGAATCTGTTACTGGGGTTTATTGTCTAATTCACTAACTTCCTTTACTTATTTCATCTTCTTTCTGTCTGTCTGCCTGTGTCTTTCTCTCTTAACCAGGTAAGATTGAGGAGGTGGTCTTAGAGGCTCGTACCATAGAGACTCAGGCTGGTTCCTACAAAAAAGATGAAAAGAGTATTAACGGCCTGCCTGAGTTCACAGTGGAGATTAAAGAGCACATCCAGGTTAGTGTTAATAACAATATAGTAATGCAGTTATAAGACTTTTATTATGAAATCTGTGTTTTTAGGTCTAGATTAAAGTAACACTATGAAATGTTTTCTCATAGTTCCTCCATGTGGTTGATATGCTCAATAGTCTCTTACCCGTATTACTATTATGGGCTGCTTTTATTCATTTCAGAGACGGTGTAATGGTACTGGACAGGTTGATAAAATTTGTGCTGCTTCTTATAGTTGTTTAATCTTAACTAAAAACATGTGATTTTAATCAATTGGATGTAATTCCTAAAATGTTGACATGTCATCATTTACTGTATTTATTCATTTATTTATTTACATTAGGATTGCGGCTATTTTCATAGCAATTATACACTCTTACGACACACTTGTTTACCTAACGTACATGTTTTTGACCTGTGGGAGGAAACTAGCATACTCAAACACAAACAGAATTCAACCTTGGGCCTTGGGCCTTGGGCCTTCGTGCTGTGAAGCAACCACTATGCTGCCCAGCGTGTCAAACTTTATTGGTTAAACTGCAATATATTATGAATCTATATAATATGTATAACGGTTTGAACACAATGCATTTGTTTGTCTGTTAGCCTTTTTTTCTTACATAGTCCGGATTAAGCTGTCTGTGCAGTCATGTAGTCATAATGTCTGTAATAGCCTATACATAAGACATTGTCATAAGTTTTAAAGGCTGTAAAGTAACTCGAGCTTTTTTATTTGTATCAACATTTACAAAAAGCCATTGAGATTTTAATTATGATCTAATTAATTTGCAACTTTTCAAAATACAAATCTTGGTTTAGTAAAAGTCATTCGGTTAAAATAAAATAAATTTAGAGACAAAAAAAAATCATGTAATGTTGAAATTTCACAATGCAATTACTCTATATAATCACTAGAGGTCTGAAAATATTATCCTGCCCTTCTAAATGACTTATTCGATATATCTATACATTTTGGGATTGGTTGTTAATATTGCTAACATCTGGTTATTGGAAAACCAGCTAAGAAAAATACTGCCCATAAACTACCGTTCCCACGATGCACTTTAGAGCTTTTTTTTGCATCAATCATCTTCATTTGAAAATCTCGCAGGCCACATAGAAGACAGGACACGAGCTTGGTGTTTGACATCTATAATCTATAAGGAGTGTGTAGTGATGTGTGGTTTTTTTCCTCAGTGGAGTTGTTATTTGTGTGTCTTAGCTGAAAGACAGCTGTGTGGTGAAGCAGGCTGGAATCACATCACGTGGCCGCAGCGAGTTTGTGCAAGAGATCGTCTTTGAGCGTCTCACTCCTGGCAGCGTCATCGCTTTCAGGTTCGGATCAAATTAACGTTTATGATTAGCATCATATCCAAATGTGGTGCGTCTCCAAACTGTTGCTACAAATCTGGAAGCCCATGTTTGTTGAATGTTGTAGCATTACATAATTCCTTCACTGGAACTAAAAGAACCCACAGTCATGATTCTTACCCTTTTGGGATGAACTGGAATGGCGAGTGTACCCCAGACCTCCTTACCTGACATTGGTGTCTAACAAAAGAGGAATAAATCTGGAATAAGATGTTGGAAATCATGTGTTTCTGTGATGCTCAGGTGACCACAAACAATGTAGTATATTTAGTAATCTGCATAAGAGCGTTAATCACCAACAGATTACATTAATGACATTGATTAACTCGTTTCATTGGCCCTATTGAACTATTAAGTAAACATTCAGTTCCTGTAGTTGATATCTGTGATGACTAGACAACTTTGTTTATTTTGAGAATTTCTTTATGAAATTACCCTGCAGTGTGTATTTAATACCCCTTCCAGCTGATAGTTTTTCTGTTGATTTGCAGGGTGAGTTTGGATCCAAAGGCACAGGAACTTGTAGGATTTTTGAGGGGTCACCTTGTTCAGTTTAACCCGGAGTACAAAGCAGGAAGTCTGTTAGATAACAATGCTCCTGTCATACTGAAGACACCATTGAGCCAGTAAGCCACACACACATACACACACACACACACACACACACACACACACAAAAATCCACTATGGCTTTTCCAATACAGTAGCTGCTGATCAGCTTGATCAGTGTGTGCTTTATTAAGTATTTAATTATTGTTGATATCTCAGTAAATGAAAACATGTTTAAATTTCTATGTTTAAATTTCATTCATTCATTCATTTATTTATTCATTCATTCATTCATTCATTCAGCCATTCATCTTCTAACTGCAGCGGTACACCCTGGAAAGGTCGCCAGTCACATAGATGCAAAAACACAAACACTCACATACACTCCTATGGGCAATTTAGAATTACCAATAAACCTAATGTACATGTTTTTGGACTATGAAAGGAAAACTGAGTACCCTGAGAAAACCCACACAAGATCAAGGAGAACATGCAAACTCCACACAGAAAGACCCCTTGTCCAGGAACCTTTTTTTGTGAGGCAACCTTTACGCCACCCGCCACCAAGTTATCATTGAAAAAATGAAAATGTAAATACTGAGAGAACTAAACTAGTAGTGTCTGTGTGTGTGTCTGTGTGTGTGTCTGTGTGTGTGTCTGTGTGTGTGTGTGTCTGTGTGTGTGTCTGTGTATGTGTGTCTGTGTATGTGTGTCTGTGTATGTGTGTCTGTGTATGTGTGTCTATGTATGTGTGTCTGTGTATGTGTGTGTGTGTAGGACCATGGAAAAACTGACTTTGGCTGATCTGAATGTGCTGCTGTTCCGCTGTGAGGAGGAGGAGAAGGAGGATGGGGGTGGCTGTTATAACATCCCTGGATGGACAAGTCTTAAGTATGCTGGCCTACAAGGTACAACCTGTATCCAGCTACAATCAATCCTAAAATGGATATATCAACATTTCATTTCAGTTGTTTTTTCATTAACCCGTTAGAACAGGATTGCCCAGATTAAAACAAACAACTGTAATAAAACTTTCTTTTTTAAATTAATCTGCTAGTCTTTTTCTAAACCCTTTTTGCTTGAGAAGAGCAGGTAGTGTTGCAGCATGTCAAACGCTGTCTCTGAGGTATGTGAGTTTTACACTTAGGCCTGATGTCAGTGTTAGCTGACATCCGACCCAAGAACGACCTGGGCCACCCGTTTTGTGATAATCTGCGACAGGGAGACTGGATGATCGATTATGTCAGTAACCGACTGGTGGCTCGCAAAGAAGCTCTCGGAGAGGTGAGCGTTCTGACACCTTATACAAATAATTATAAAAATCAAACAGTGTGAAGAGTTTGGAATGTAGCGATGTACACAATGTAGTTAGAGAGCATTGTAATGCTGCGTTCTCACCAAACACATTGCATCATCCACTCTAGATCAGTGGTTCTCAACCTCCGGCTCGCGGACCGATACTGGTCCATGGTGATAAAAAGCTTGATAGACACGGCTCTATATTACTCACAAGATGCTTTTGCTTCACTTGGGGGTCTTTTGGGGGTCATTTTTTTTATAACCTTTAATGTGTCATTCATTTTCTAATTCGTTTATTCCCTAATTCAGGGTCATGCACACATACGAGGAAAGGCAGAGGTACATCCTGGACAGGTTGTCAGTCCATCACAGGGCCACACATAGACAAACGACCACACACACACTCAGTCCTTTTGGGCAATTTATAATCAATAATCTGCTCACTGTAATGTTTTTGGACTGTGGGAGGAAACCGAAGTTCTAGAAGAAAACCAGAACACGAATTGAACTCTTTGGCATTCTTGCTGTGTGGTGACCGTGCTAATCACTATGCCACCGCTTAGACCTATAGCCTTTGTTGACAAAATAAAACAGATGTAAAGATGGAGTAAAAATGGTTAGGACATTATTACAGCTCCCCCTTGAGGCTAACAAATGTGTGCAATAATTGCTGTTAGATACTATACAGGTTAGGTCAAATAATTGCTATAATGAATTTATGTATAACTGTGACGGCCTTAGTGTGGAGACGATATTAGTACAGAATACGAAATGCAATAAAATTTATATTCAATTTGCTCTTTTTGCAGGTGGGTCAGTGGTTCGTAGCCATGTTTGACTACCTGAAACACATCCCTCGCTACCTCATCCCCTGCTACTTTGACGCGATCCTGGTTGGCGCATACATTACAGCTCTAGATGCTGCCTTCATGCAAATGTCACCGTCAGTTTCCTCTTTTATCGTCTTTTCAAATTTACATTAAAAACTCTAATGCAAATATAGATACATCGCAACATGTGATTGTTTTTATTATTAGAGAAGTTATTTACAATTATTGTACATGATGAAGAAGAATGTGTGCTTTTTTGTGTTAGTTTTGTTCAGGACGGTTCATCCTTTGTACGTTTACTGGCTCTTGGTTCACTTCAGATGTGTGGTGTGGGTCGTGTCCCTGCACTTCCACCACTCTCCCCAGCGCTGCGTGATGTCCCACGTCGCAAAAATGAGATCAGCATGCAGGAAGAGCAGTTCTGTGTCTCCATGGCAGCAGGTTACTGCTGACAACCCAAGTCACTTTATTGTATAGTATAGCTTTTTGGTCCTTTGTGGGTTAAGGGCCTTGCTCAAGGGCCCACAGTGGTTGCTTGATAGAGGTGGGAATCGAACCCCAGTCTATCTGGTCTTAGTCCAACACCTTAACCAGTAGGCTACCACTTCCCACACATGTCCTGCACAGATGCAGTACACAGTGAAATAATAAATAATAAAACAACAATCCACAGATACACTATGCATGTTTATTTTTATGCATGTTTTCTATAGATATATACATATAATTATATGTTTTATAAAACCTGTGTACACCATTGCCAAAAGTTTATGGTCACCTGACCATCAGATCCATATGTGATTCCACTTCGCACTGTTGCTAAAATCTGGAAGCTGACTGTTGTTTACAATGATTGTTGTAGGTTGTAGCATCACATTATTCCTTCTATGGTACTCCAACACTGTTCCAGCATGACAATGACCCTGAGCATCAAACCTCTAATTATCACATGCTGGGTTATTATTAGAATAAAAAAAGATTTTGTGTCCTGATCTTACCACCACTGAACCCCTTTGGGATGAACTAGATTGGCGGCTGACCCACCCCCAGACCTCCTTACCTGACATTAGTGTCTGATCTCACCAATACTGTTGGAGCTGAATAAAGTGATATCTCACATTCAAGCACAACATTGGACTGTTGTGAATTAGTGTGAATCAATCTGGAAGAAAATCGCATGTGTTTGTGATGCTCAAGTGGCCAAAAACATTTGGTAATATAATGTATATCAGCTCATTAGGTTTAGGATAAATTATTGGGTGATGGATGTTCATATTTCTGGCATGTTGACAGGTTTGCCTCATTTTTCCTCTGGAATTTTCCGCTGCTGGGGCAGAGACACGTTTATTGCACTGCGGGGTCTCATGCTGCTCACTGGCCGTCACCTGGAGGCCAGGTAATGTACTGCATGCTCAATAAATCTTTTCCAAAAATACAGATCGCGGAATTTACTGATCATTCTGTGATCTGAGGTCTATACACGGACATTATTAAATGTTTTTTAGAAACATCATCCTGTCCTTTGCTGGCACCCTGAGGCACGGTCTGATCCCCAACCTGCTTGGTGAGGGCATAGCTGCACGATTTAACTGCCGTGATGCTGTGTGGTGGTGGCTTCAGTGTATTCAGGATTACTGCACTATTGTACCTGATGGAGTGGCTATCCTTCAGTGCCCTGTCTCCAGGATGTACCCTACAGATGACTCCCTGCCTCAGGCACCAGGCACAGTGGTGAGACACAGTTTAGTAAGGTAGATGTGGTTGTATAGCATGTATGTTATGTATAACGTAGTATGTTATGTTATTGCGTGTGTAGTGTGGTTATATGAAATAGGTGATTTGTATTGTTTTGTGCATGTACAGGATCAGCCTCTGTGTGACGTGATTCATGAAGCTCTTCAGCGCCACATGCAGGGAATCCAGTTCAGAGAGAGGAACGCAGGCCCACAGATAGATCGCAACATGAGAGATGAAGGTAGCCTATTTTACAATGTGCTATAATGTTGTATAATTTATAGTCATATTCATGGTCAGGTTTTGGCTCTTTGTTTGGTTTTAATGTAGCGCAAGTGAATATTCCAGAATGTGATCTGTTTTTCTCATTGATGATATTTTTAGGATTCAATATTGTGGCAAAGGTAAATCCAGACACAGGCTTTGTGTATGGTGGAAATCGTTTTAACTGTGGCACATGGATGGATAAAATGGGCGAAAGTGAACGAGCTCGCAATAAAGGGATTCCTGCCACACCCAGGTAGGTCATGTAACACACACACACACACACACACACACACACACACACACACACACAGTGCATTAATTATAGTCCCACATTACATTCACTGTTTTCTTATGACTGCACTGTAACAGGGATGGATCGGCTGTGGAGATCGTGGGTTTGTGTAAATCAGCGGTACGCTGGCTGGTGGAACTCCATAAGTGGGGTCTGTTCCCTTACAGCACCATGACTATCCATAGAGATGGTGAGAACCCAACAAGCCTTCAACACAACACACTTGCCATAGTTGAGTGCAAAGTGTAGCATCATTATTAAACAAACTCTTTGATTAATATTCCAGGTAAACAAATCACTGTGTCCTACGAAGAGTGGAACAGAAAGATCCAGGACAATTTTGAAAAGATGTTCTACGTGTCTCATAATCCAAACGACCCCAATGAGAAACATCCTGAGCTGGTGCATAAGAGGGGGATTTATAAGGACAGCTGTGGAGCCTCAAGTCCATGGTGTGACTACCAGCTCAGACCCAACTTCACTATTGCCATGGTGGTGGTATGAACTTGAGATTTTTGCCGTCTGTATTTTTAAATGGAAGTATTAGCAACACCACAATAATTTTTTTAATCTTATTTATATATTCTCTACAGGCGCCTGAATTGTTCACAGTGGAGAGGGCCTGGGCAGCGTTGAGTATCACTGAAGAAAAGCTTCTAGGGCCGCTGGGAATGAAGACACTAGACCCAGAGTAAGATATATGTATATAGTTACAGGAGGTGTGTGTACATGTTTTTGGTGTATATAAATAGTGGCACACTGGCGTAGTGGTTAGTACGATCATCTCACAGCTAGAAGGTCCTGGGTTTGATTCCCAGGCCAGGGGCTATTCTGTGCAGAGTTTGCAAACTCTGCCTGAGTTTTCTCCGGGTACTTGGGGTTCCTCCCACAGTCCTAAAACATGTACATTACAGTTACAGCATTTGGCAGACGCCTTTATCCAGGGCAACTTACAACTGAGCAATTGGGGGTTAAGAGTCTTGCTCAGGGGCCCACAGTGGTTGCTTGGTGATGCTGGGACTCCCTGTTGAGTGTGTGTGTGTGTGGTTGTGTGTCTATGTGTGGCCCTGTGATGGACTGCCGACTTGAGAAAGGCTGGGATTCGTGACCTCAAATTAGGGAATAAGCACATAAGAAGATGAGTGAATATATGAATATTTAAATAAATATTTATTTATCTTTTGTTCCAAACAGTGACATGGTTTATTGTGGCGTTTACGACAACTCGCTTGACAACGACAATTACAATGTGGCCAAAGGCTTCAACTACCACCAAGGCCCTGTAAGGCAATCCCAATATTTCATTACACTCTGTCCTTTAAACAGATTGTAAGTGTGTTCTTGTATTGATCTTTAACTCAGGAATGGCTTTGGCCAGTTGGATATTTCTTACGTGCCAAGTTATATTTCGCTAAGAAGCTTGGAAATGAAACTTATGACAAGACTGTGTTCCTGGTGAAAAATGTTCTCTCACGCCATAATGTTCATCTGGAAAGGTAACCGACCTCAAACTGTCTGTTTCAAAATGAATAAAGTTTATGAGCATCAGCATATCTATAAGTTTATCTTCCCCAAACTGAGGCCACAATGTTAAAAGAATGAGGGAAAATCATGAACTTTAAGTATTTTAGCAAATGGCTGCAATATATAAAAGGGTGAAAAATTTAAAGGGGTCTGAATACTTTCCATACCCACTATGGATGGATGGATGGATGGATGGATGGATGGATGGATATACTTTCCGTACCCACTGTATATGGATGGATGGATGGATGGATGGATGGATGGATGGATGGATGGATGGATGGATGGATATACTTTCCGTACCCACTGTAGATAGATAGATAGATAGATAGATAGATAGATAGATAGATAGATAGATAGATAGATAGATAGATAGATTCACATGTTGACAAACGATTTGTAGACTCTCAGCTATTGAACAAAAACATCTGAAATATATATATTATAAATCATCGCCTGCTTTTGTATGAACCTTTCAGCAGATCAACAACAAAACTCTTTTGGACTCGGATACATTCAATCTTTAGTGTTTGAACCCTGTAGAACGGTCTGTTCTGTTTTCAGGTCCCCATGGAGAGGTCTGCCAGAGCTGACAAACGAAAACGGTCAGTACTGTGCCTTTAGCTGCGAAACTCAGGCCTGGTCCATCGCCACTGTTCTGGAGGTCCTTCATGACCTCTAACCTTTTCGAGGTTTCTCAGAGTTCCAAGTCTTCCAAAAGATTTTGCTTTGAAAAATCCCACGGCTGTGAATGTGCACTGTGCAATACAAAAATGAGCCAGTCTGCGCTCTGCCAATATTTTAAATGATCCTGATCACATTTCCCAGTTCCCATGGAATATCCCAGCAGCTAAATACTAAATTAAAGTCAAGCTCTAACCAATAGGATTGTATTAAAGTCTGTGTGTGTGTGTGTGTGTGTGTGTGTGTGTGTGTGTGTGTGTGTGTGTGTGTGTGTGTGTGTGTGTGTGT
>JAOTRA010115362.1:0-10271 GCA_026260255.1 Pseudolaguvia tuberculata
CGTTAGGAAGGGCATCCAGCGTAAAACCCCGCCAAGTCGAATGTGCGGATCGTGGATCCGCTGTGGCAACCCTGAACTGGAACAGCCGAAGGACAAAGTATGGTCACCTCACAGCAATAAGTCTTTGATTCCTGGGCAAAGAGTATTTCTATGCAGGGTCTGCATGTTCTCGCCTGGGTAGGTTTTTTTCTGATTACTCCAGTGTCCTTTCACAGCCCATAAGACTCTAAATCTCTCATAGGACTAAGAGTGAGTGGCCCTCCGATGGACTGGCAACCTTTCCAGGGCGCATGCTGCCTTATGGCCACTGAAATAGGCCCAGAAGACCCTTATGACCCCAAATTATCGAATAGGCTTGTAAGACAATGAAAGAATGAATTATGTTATATAAAAAGTAAAGGAAGTTACAAACATGGCACATTAGCCAATGCCAAAATAGTACAATTGCAAAAAATTTAATTTTGAATAAATTTTTTAAATTTAAACAAGGTTCAATGTTTACTTAATGCCCCTTTTGTATAAATATTTTATTTTGTTCTGATATAGCAAATAAATTGCATACTAGGAAAAGATTCATCAGTTTTTAGCAAAAGTTGCTCCACTGTCCCTATGGCTCTTTTCTGAATTGAAGTGACATACTGGTCATTTAAATGTGGGTGCATGCTGATTGCACATGCCAAAGAAGCGTGTGAAAACATCTTCTTTTCTAACAAATAAATGATCATTTATTGAGCATGAAAGGGAGGCTGCTAAAGTGGCCAATCAACCTTGTGTGACATGATTACTGAACAATTTGATTGTGAAGTATGCTCTGACCAGGGGCCTCAATATCTGAAGAGATTTTTTTCCTCTTCCCTGAACATTGAGGATAGTTGATGTCTGTAACTATGTAAATGATTACTAAATACTGAAAATAAATCCGATAGATAGAGACTATGTATCTAATTATATATAAAAGCGAGGTAAATGTCTGGTTATATAAAGCATGTATAAATTCATTGATTTTAGATTGTTTCGCAGTGTGCGGTTATAACCAGTGGTGTATGGTGTAATTTGTATCTGCACCTTCAGTGGGGACTTACATGATCGATACACCTCCTAATAGCACCACTACTAGTTAGGTTGTAAATGTAGGTCAGCTTCTGATAGTGTTTTAGGCCAGCAAAAATGGACGTGCTGACCCTATTTATATATATATTTATTTATATATAGTGAACTTTTCCACATTTTCTCACATTATGAAAATATAATTTATTGTTTTATTGGAATGTTATTTGAAAGAGCAACACAAAGTGGCATACAATTGTGAAGTAGAAAGAAAATTATATGAGTTACATTTTTTTTTTTACAAATAAAAACTGAAAAGTGCAGTGTGCAAAAGTATTTAGCCCCGCTAAGTCAATACTTTGTGGAGGCCCCTTTTGCTGCAATTCCAGCTACAAGACTTTTGGGCTATGTCACTACTAGTTTTGCACATCTAGAGACTGAAATCTTTGCCCATTCTTCCTTGCAAAACAATTCAAGCTGAGTCAGATTAGGTAAAGAGTGTTTGTGAATGGCAGTTTTCAGATCTTGCCACGGATTCTCAATTGGATTCCAAAACATGAATATTTCATTTTAAACCATTCCATTGTATCCTTGGCGTTAAGTTTAGGGTCGCTGTTTTGTTGGAAGGTGAATCTCCACCCCAGTCTTAAGTGTTTTGCAGACTCAAAAGGGTTTCCTTCCAAGATTGCCCTGTACTTTGGGATACATCTTCCCATCAACTCTGACCAGCTTCCCTGCCCCTGCTAAAGAGAAGCAGCCCCAGAGCATGATGCTGCCACCACCATCACTGACAGTGGGTATGGTGTATTTAGAGTGATGTGCAGTGTTTGGTTTCTGTCACACATAGCATTTTGCATTTAAGCCAAAATGTTCACGTTTGGTCTCATCTGACCAGAGCACCTTCTTCTGTACGTTTGCTGGGTCACTCCCATGGCTTTCGTTTTGCCACTCTTCTATAAAGCCCAGATTTGCACAACTGGTAGTTGTCCTATGGACATATTGCCCCATTTGACTTGTAGATCGCTGCAGTTTATCCAGAATCTATCCAAACCATGGGCCTCTTGGCTGCATCTCTGGTCAGTGCTTGGTTGGCCTGTTAGTTAGGATGACCTCTGAGGACCAACATGTTTCGATAGGTTTGCAGTTGTGCTATACTCTTTCCATTTTTGGATGTTGGAATGAACAGTGGTCCGTGAGATGTTCAAAGTTTAAGAAATCTTTTTATAGCCTAACCCTGCTTTAAATTTATTAAACTTTATGCCTGATCTTGTTGGTGTGTTCCTTGGACTTCATAATACTGTTTGCTCCCTAATATTCTCTTAACAATCCACAGAGGCCATCACAGAACTCACAGTGGACTCTATTTAGTCATTTGGTCAACATTCGATCAATCAGCAATCTTCTGGCAACTTCTGAAAGCAATTGGATACACTCAGATAAAAGGGGGCTGAATACTTTCGCAGGCTGTACTTTTCAATTTTTTATTTGTTAAAAAAAGTTTAACTCAAACTTACGTATAATTTTATATAATATCATTTTCTTTTTACTTCACAAATGTCTGCCACTTTGTATTGGGCTTTCACATAACATTCCAATGAAATAGGTTGTGGTCATAATGTGAGAATGTGGATATTTAAAATCTCAGTTGTTTCAGCAGAAATGTCAAGGTATGTTTTAACCTTTACACAAACACATTATCAGCTTTTCTGGTAGGAGGGGGGTACAAGGCACTGAAATGACACAAAAAGGGATTTGAAAGGTCTCAATCAGTGACTGGACCTGAGGCCATCTCTCCTTTGCAGTTCAGTGACACTGCTATTCTTTTTCACACAAAGTCTTTACCTTCACATGAGCGTCACAGTTAATCTTGATCCCTTGATGTCTGTCTACTCAAAGAAACAGTTCAATGTGTGGTGTAATAACTATTATATGAAAGATATACCTTAAAACTATAGATATATATATACACCTTAATACAGTGGTAAATATTAGGAACATTCTTTTCAACAAACCTAATGACAAACTTTATCCAATATATTAAGCATGCATATCTCTATATTTTTTTTACAGCTTTCTTTTAAAGGGAAAAATGATAACTGAACAATATCCAGTACTGTCAAATTCAAACCAGGCAATACTCTTTGCAATTTTTCTCTAAAAAACGCTTTTCTGATATTGCGCCAATATTTTTTGTTGCAGTATTGAGAGCCTTGGTAATCATTTAGTGAAACGCAAACAATGATAAAGCCAGAAACGGACTTTCATTTTCAACCTTCCCACTCCACGTCTAGGAAAATACCACAATCCATTGTTCGTTTTCCATTGTGCTATAAACCTAATTCCACACTGTACAAATTGTGAATAAAAACAGAATGCAATGAAGTGGAAGTTTCACATTTCAATATTTTAATCAAAATAAAATATAGATAACATGTCAAATGTTGAAAGTGAGACATTTTGAAATGTCATGCCAAATATTGGCTCATTTTAGATTTTATGAGAGCACCACATTCTAAAAAGGTTAGGACAGGTAGCAATATGAGGCCGAAAAATTTAAATGTCCACATAAGAATCAGCTGGAGGAACAATTTGCAACTTAAGTCAATTGGCAACATGATTGCATATAAAAAGAGCCTCTCAGAGTGGCAGTGTCTCTCAGAAGTCAAGAAAGGCAGAAGATCACCAATTCCCAAAATGCTGCTGGCAAAAATATTGGCGCAATATCAGAAAGGAGATATAATCCACATTGCATAATATCCAAAGATTCAGAGAGTCTGGAACAATCTCTGAGTATAAGGGTCAAGGCTGGAAGACCATACTGGATGCCTGTTATCTTTGGATCCTTAGACGGCACTGCATCACATACAGCAATGGCAGTGCAGGCGTTTTCTTTGGGCCAAGGCTCATTTCAAATAGACTACAGCAAAGTCCAAAACTGTTCTTTGGTCAGACAAATTAAAATTTGAAGTTCTTTTTGGGAAACTGGGACGCCATGTCATCCGGACTAAAGAGGACAAGGGCAGTCAATGTTATTATTTCTGAAACCGGCATCTTTTATGGTATTGGGTTGTATGTGTGTGTGTGGTATGGGTAGCTTACAGATCTGGAAAGGCACAATCAATGCTGAAAGGTATATCCAAGTTGTAGAACAACATCTACAACATCTACAGACATCGACTCTGGATGGGACACCTTGCATTTCCCAACATGACAATGCCAGACAACATACTGCATCAATTACAGCATCATGGCTGCATAGGAAAAGAATTCAGGAAATGGCCAGCCTGTATGTAAGGAAGCAGATTAGGCCACACCCCCTTCTGTAGAGTCGTCGCCCTGGAAACAAGATGGCTTCAGTGCGATGACGCATTATTTAAGGCGACGCGACGATATGCGCGTCGCGAGTCATTGTTTCTGTGTATGGATTTCCGCCCCTACGAGAGCAACGCTGGACGATATCTCTGGACTTTATTTATGCTTGCACCTCTAATTTAAGTTTTGTGGTTCCCGCCGTGGACGTTAAAGTTTATTTAGTTTGGCGAATAGTAGTATTATGTTAGTTTCGTTTCAGCAGTGTTCTCCGTGTGAGTGTGTTTCGGTGTTTACATATGGGTTTTGTTTTTTCTATAATATTTATTAAACGAGTACCAGCATTATGGATCCGACTCTCAGAAGTTCCTTACACTGTAGTCCAGACCTTTCACCCATAGAAAACATTTGGCTCATTATAAAGGAAGTGTGACAAGGAAGTGGTAGCCTAGTGGTTAAGGTGTTGGACTATTCAATTCCCACCTCCACCAAGCAACCACTTTCGGCCCTTGAGCAAGACCATTAACCAACAAAAAAAAAAAGTAAGTCTCTGGATAAGAGCGTCTGCCAAATGCCTAACTGTAACTGCAGAAATGAAGATCTAAGACAGTTAAACAACTAGAAGTCTATATTAGACATGAATGGGACGACATTCCTATTTCTAAACTTTAGCAACTTGTCTCCTCAGTCCCCTGATGTTTGCAGACTGTTAGAAGAGGGGATTCTGCAAACATGGCCTTGTCCCAACTTTTTTGAGATGTGTTAATATCACAAATTGTCCCCTTAAAATTATACATTCTCTTAGTGTAAACATTTGATTAGTCATCTATGTTGTATTCTGTATAAAATATTAAAATTTGACACATCATTACATTGTTTTTAATCACAATTTGTATAGCTTTCCAACTTTTTTGGAATCTGGTTTGTATTTTGGCTATTCTCTGTTTGTTGTCTATGCTATCATGTGAGTTTCAGTCTGTTTGCTATGCTTACTATAACCTGCTTATCTGTTTCATCATTCATGTTCTGATTTGAGTAAAAGTACTTTAAATAAAGTTTGTCACTATACCCCTGAATGTGGTTGTTTATATTACACCATCACAGAATGATCCGTCAATCATGGATCCATGTTAAAATAGCAGCTGCAGTAGATTTGCTTACTTTAGATGTTAGTGGATTCTTTGTCTGCCTTGGGGTGTATGGATGTGAACCAGCTCATTGCTGCATTCACTGCTTCACGTACAAGCACAGGCGCTTCAAGCACTAAATGAGCAACTAGATTTGCTAGCGCACGCTTGCAGCGCTCCCATGTCATCAACCTCTGCCTTATCAAAGCTGTAATCTGAGGTGTGTCTCACTCTACCTCTATGATTGCAACCCTGAACTGTGTTGAGTTTGTTTTGCAATATCACTCTTATTTTGAAGCCCGGAGAGAACGCTGGATGATGTGTTAGTGTAGCAGGAAGTGGATAGGATTAGTAAACCATTAAGAGGATGAAGACTGGAAAGGCGGTTGGACCAGATGACATTCCAGTAGAAGCATGGAGATTTTTAGGAGCAGTGGACATTCTGACTAAATTGTTTTACAGGATTGTGGAAGGTGAGCGGATGCCTTTTTATTCTTTTTAAGAATAAGGGAGATGTGGACACATGCAGTAACTACAGGGTAATAGAGTTACTCAGTCACACCATGAAGTTATGGGAAAGGTAGAATCATTAAGATAACACTGAAGGGCAGAAATTTAAATCTCACAATAATTCAATGCTATGCTCCTAATAATGATATTGAAGACATTTCCAAGGATGCTTTTCATGAACAGAATTCAGGCAGAATTAGTAACCATACTAGGATATTACATTAAAATAGTGATGGGTACCTGAATGGTCTGGCAGAGGAGTGGACTGAAGGCTTCATTATTAAAATACCAAAGAAAGGTACTACAGTTCGGCATTTGGCAGACTCTCTTATTCAGAGCAACTTACATTTGGTGTCGTTTTTACAAGCAATTGTGGTTTAAGGGCCTTGCTAAAGGGTCCACAGCGGTTGCTTGGTGGAGGCGGGATTTGAACCCCGGTCTTTCTGGTACTTGTCCAACACCTTATCCACTAGGCCACCACTTCCCACATGCTGATTGGATCAACTAGCATGTGATAACACTACTATCTATACTCAGTAAGATTCTATCAAAGTTATTATCAACAGAATAACAGATGCAGTTGATCAGAAACTAAACAAAAAAATAAGCAGGGTTTAGAAAAGGAAAGGGATGCATAGACCAAATAATTACTCTCAGAAACATCAACGAGCAATGCACAGAATAGCAGCAATAGCTCTACATAAACTTTGTAGATTTTTAGAAGGCATTTGATAGTGTTCATAGAGCCTTTGGCAGATTCTACATGCTTATGGAATCTCTGTTCAAATAGTATCAGTGATACAGAGATACTACAATAATTTCACTTGCAGAGTAGGCAAACAGTCAATCCAGCATCCCAGTTCCCGTCGACTGAAGACAAGGTGGTGTGATGTCTGCCCTGCTTTTCAACCTCACGATTGACTGGGTTATGCATCAGACAACTGCAGACAAAGCAAAAAGTATTTGGTGGAACTTTTTCACTACCCTAGAAGATCTGGACTTTGCAGGTGTCCTTGCACTACTTACTCTCTCATAACCACAGCCACAAGCAAGAGAAAACTGATAGATTAACCATGTTTGCAGAGCAAGTGGGTTTAAAGATCAGCCAGAAGAAAACAGTGGTGATAACACTTAACATTCCAAATACTTCCCCCATCCAAGTGAAAGGAACTGCCTTACTCAACACAGACCAATTCACATACCTTGGTAGCAGAGTGACATACAAAGGAGGAGCTGGTGCTGATATCCAGAACCGATTCAGCAAAGCCAGAAGTGCCTTCAGCATTCTCAGGGATGTGTGGAAGTGTGCCCAGTATGTAACAAACACCAAACTAAAAATCTACAACAGCTGTGTGCTTCCTACATTACTATACGGCTCAGACTGTTGGAGAATGACAAAGTGACCTTGTAAAACTTTCCACACCAAAAGCCTTAGAAAGATAGTTAAAATATTCTAGCCACAAACCATTTCAAATCAAAAACTCACAATTACAACCAAGAAAGCATAGATCATAACAAGAAGAGGATGGCAATAGATCGGGCATGTCCTAAAAATATATGTGGACACCCTCCTATATTGGTTTAAAGTGGGCACCAGAAAGAGACAGAAAGAGAAGTTGCTCCAAGATCACCTGGAGACACACAGCAGAGACTGAGGCAGGAACCATAATTGTTGGGCACCCTTAGAGCTCTGGCCCAAAACTAGGTTGCGACACTTTGGACTTGTACAGTTTATTGGTAGATGAATGCTGAGGATGGAGGTGCCAGGCAAGAGGAAAAGAGGAAAACCAAGGAGGAGATTTATGGATGTATTGAGGGAAGACATGCAGGTAGTTGGGGTGAAAGAGGCAGATGTAGAGGATAGGGTAGTGTGAAGAGCGATCTGCTGTCGTGACCCTTAACAGGAGCAGCGGAAAGGAGAAGATGTGATAAAGCGTTAGTTGCAGCCTGTGACATAAATCCACATCAGGAATATTGACCATCTTTTTGCTTAAGTTAGAGAGGTCTATTTGCTCAACACTGTACTGTAGACAAGAACTACTGGGTCAAGAGGCTGTGTAAGCCCTGTTAGGATTTTTGTGGATACCCACAAGTGGAAGACCAAGTTGCTTTCTAGTAGAGACCTCAGCTGGGATCTACTAGTGCAACTAGACTATTAAGGCTTTTTGCTATTTCTTCCTCAACAGCAAAGGCTCCTGCTGTTTCTGCTTCACCAGCAGAGGCTCCAGCTATTCCGGTCCCGTAAGGGAATGTTTTTTCAGCTCCCATTAGGGAATGTTTTTTCCGCATATCCCATCTTAGTAAGTTGGGGTCAGAGCGCAAGGTCAGCTATTGTACAGTGCCCCTGGAGCAGGAAGGGTTAAGGGTCTTGCTCATGGACCGGACAGTGGCGGACTTGAGCAAGGTCTTCCTTGGTGGTGGTTGGGCTTGAACCCAGGTCTGTAATCCTACCTACCTTGCTTATAGCTGTCTAAGTTTCAGACTATGTCTTCTCCTCTGTTCACTTCTCTGTCTCAGTCTTCCTTCCTGTTTGATTTCGTTCTTTTCACTGTTTTGATTGTTTCAGTTCCAGTCTGTTCCTGCTCTGATATTGTTTTTCCACTTTGCTCTAGTTTGTCTATTCTTTCAACTTGTCCTGCCTGTTTTGCATGTCTCTGTTCCCTTAGCTCTATTACACTTTGGTCTGTCACTGTTTATGTTGGTTTATGCCCCCTTCTTTTCTTTATTTCTGTCTTTTCTCTAATCTTGTGTGTCTTTCTACCTTTCTTCCTGTTTTGTCTCCACTTTCATCAGCCTCGGTTCCATCCCCTGCTCCAGTCTGTTTTTTGTCTTTGTCATGGTTCGTGTCTATGATCCAGCCCCTGTCTTGTTTCAATTACTATCTCTACTCCTGTCTGCTTTGGTTCCTTTCTCCGTTTCAGTCCCTGGCTTTAACTTTGTTACTGTCTTTTCCTTTAATCCCATCCTCTTATCTGCTCTTGTCTGTCTCAGTTCCCATCAGTCTGTTATGTCCCAGCTCTGTTCTCGTTCAGTTACCTGTCTATTTTCCTGTCCCTGTCTTGTTTCAATTACTATCTCTACACTTGTCTGCTTTGGTTCCTTTCTCTGTTTCAGTCCCTGGCTTTCTCTTTGTTCTTGTCTTTTTATCTGTTCTCGTCCTCTTTTTTGCTCTCGTCTGTCTCAGTTCCCATCAGTCTATTTTAGCTCTGTCCTCGTTCAGTTCATGTTTGCTTACTGTCTCAGCTTGCTTTCTATCTCTGGTCGCTTGCTGTCTCTGATTGCTTACTGTCTGTGGTTTACTTTTGTTTCTGTTTGCACGTCTGTTTCTGTTTGTTTCCTGTTTGTGTACTTCAGTTTGTTTTGCACTTTTTTCCACTTTGCCTTCCTTTTCTGGATGCTTTCTGTCTCTGGTTGCTTTTGTTTCTGTTTGCTTCCCCTTTCTGTTTGCGCTTTGTTCCCGGTTGTCCTCAGTTCCTGTTTTTCGTCTGACTCT
The DNA here is from genome assembly GCA_026260255.1 of Pseudolaguvia tuberculata. Taxonomy (NCBI): domain Eukaryota; kingdom Metazoa; phylum Chordata; class Actinopteri; order Siluriformes; family Sisoridae; genus Pseudolaguvia; species Pseudolaguvia tuberculata. The sequence goes on from JAOTRA010115362.1 coordinate 9,487, forward strand.
GTTTATAGTCTGTCTCTGTTTCAAGGCCTGCCTGCCTCTGTTTCCAAGCCTGCCTGTCTCAGTCTCTGTTTCCTGTCTCTGTCTTTGTTTTCTGCCTGAGTCCTGTTCTTGCTTCGGCCTCTGTTTTTGATTTGGCCCTCTTTGATTCTTGCCTCAGTCTCTGTTCCAATCTTTCCTTTTCTGTGTTTTATATGCCCCACTTTGGCCAAGGTTCTGTCTTGTTTTTGTGTATCTGGTCGCATGTAGAGTTTGTGTTTAGTTTAGATTTATGCTTCTTGTATGTATTGTTTTAATTTCATTTTTCTGTTTAGATTTTGTTTTATTCTTGTTTCCTAGGGAATTCTTGTTTCCTTTATGTTGTTTATGCCATTACGTGAGTTTCAGTCTGTTTGCTATGCTTACTCATCTATGTTCCGATTTCTAAATTTCATTAGTAATAGTAATTAATAAAGTATGTCACTGCACCCATGGATCCGGTCGTTTATACCAAACAGTCACAGAAACAAGAGCCTTATTTATTACAACAAGCTTATCATCATACCCCAGAGCTGTAACTCTAATTAATGTTCTTCAAATCAACTAAATAAATATAACCAACAAATATAATTTCCAGTTCTTAAATAAAAAATGTTTAAAGTTTAATTATAGTAGGTTAAGTGGTTACTACAACATATTTTTGATTTCTTGGCCTGTGGGTATGAATAATGGCTTCAAAATGCAAAATGATTGGACTGCAGAATGTTACCATAACAGAAACGAGCATTAACAAAAATATTAATTATAAG
>JAOTRA010115397.1:0-10269 GCA_026260255.1 Pseudolaguvia tuberculata
CACTCTTCATCCTCTTAATAGCTGCTCTCACTTCTGCCTTACTAATCCTATCCACTTCCTGCTCCACATCATCCAACTCTCTCTCTCTCTCTCTCATTCTCCTCATTCATCAGCTGCTCATTCTCTCCACCTTCTTAACACTGGATAAGAGCGTCTGCCAAATGCCAAACTACAACTGTTACTGAGTGACTTACTTTTGGTTTCTCAACACACCCTCCTCACTAGCCAACACATTTCCAATTGTATCCTTTATTGCTCTAACTTGCAGTACATCCTTTCTATCTCTTTCTGCCTGGCCAACCGGTACAAATCCTTTTCTCCTTTCTTCGTGTCCAACCTCTCATCTCTCTGCCGATACAAATTCTGTTTTGTCAACCTCTTTCTCCTTATACTTTCCTGCACTCTTGACGAAACTCGTCTATCACAAATTACTCCTGCCACTCTTCTCCACCCATCCATCCATTACTGTTCTACCACCACGTCTCATTTTCTTCCTTTCTTTTTCCAGATGTCACACTAAGTACCTTCCTAGCTGTCTCCCTTATCACTTTGGCAGTCATTGCCCAATCATTCGACAACTCTTCACGACCACCAAGACACTGACTGACCTCCTTCCTGAATCTCACACTACAGTCTTCCTCCTTCAGCCATCTTATTCTCTTTTCTGTTCTCTCTCTCTTCTCTTTTCCTTTTCTTCCTAACCTCCAAAGCCATCTTACAGACAACCATCCGATGCTGTTTAGCTACACTACCCCCTGTCATCACCTTACAGTCCACAATCTTTTTCTGGTTACCTCTCCTGCACAAAATATAGTCCAACTGTGTGCAACTTCTTCCACTCTCATATCTCACTTATGGATGAAATTCTCATCACAGTGAATTTTAATGCTGTGATTTATTATTTAATTATACGTGAGGAATTTAATATGGTGGTTTTGGTATTGAGCAGTTTTTGGTTTTATTGTTTATCCCATTACGGTTCTGATGTTCTCTTTCAACAGGTTCTCTTCCTAAGTGGGCAGTAAATAAAGCAACTCAAGTTCTAGCACCCCGAGTAAGTACATCATTCATTCATCTTCTCTCATTGTCTAAGAAGGGGTCACATGGGTCTGCTAAAGTTTATCTTAGCCGAAAGGCAGGCCCTGGGCAGCCAATCAATCAACCACAGGGCCACACACACACTATAGTCAATTTAAAATCATCAGTCAACCTAACATGTTTTTGGACTGTGTGTGTGAAAAACAGAGAACCCATAGTAAATATACACAAGCACAGACGGAACATACCATCTCCACATAGAAAGACCCCTGCCTGCGACTCCAACCCGGGACTTTCTGACTGGAAGTCAACCGTGCTTAAGCACTACGGCGTAGTGACACCAACGTTCTGCCCTAAAAAACTACATCTAATTATTTTAATTTAATTCTAAATGCAGTTGAATTAAATTTTCTTTAATTGGTGTGATGTAATATTTCAGTTGGATTAGATGACCAGTCAGATCTGTATATCTGAGAATCATTTATTGGGTTTCATAAGGGCTATTTAAACTATTCCTCCTGAAAGTTGAATCTGTGGTTGAATCTGTGATCATTTTATCACCTAGCATGAATAACTCGCTTGGAATTATGTGAGAACACATGTAGAATAACCTAGAAAACCTGACCTGCCAACATCTTATCCAATGATTGCTGTTCTTCTGTAGAATCCAGCTGAACCTGCTGGTCTGGTTTGGTTAATGTGTTGGCATTGCTACAGTTGTAGACAACTAGAGCAAAGTAACATTTTTTATTTAAAGGCCATTTCACTCCAGTTTATATATAATTTTGTCTATATAAAAGTTTTCTTACTTGCGCCGTGACTTCCCTTTAATCATAAATTGTATGAAAAAAATTAAACCCACCAATTAAAATCTTAGAGAATTGACAACACTTAATGATTCTGCAGAAAAATCATTCTTCTGTAATCTCAGCTGGAAGAGCAGGATTCCAAGGTTATACTCACTTGAGGTCTTAGATAAGCGTGTGTGTAAACAGAAAGAACTGATGGTCATTGTTATATGTTGATATCACTGGTTTCGTCACTCTGCAGGTTATGAAAAGTTTGCATAAGGCAGGTCAGAATTACACTGCCTGGAAGGCTCAACACTCTCCAGATTACAAGCCATGGCTTTACCCTCTTCAGAGTAACCTTCCCATGATGGACCCATCAGAGTTGAGCATCCAACGTGCAGACTCACTGGAGAACGTGGACGAGACCTTAACTCATGATGCTTTGGAGAACGAAGACAGCAGCTAAAGGATATCAATGGATGAAGAAACCAACACTTGTCTTTCGGTCTTCCTGTATATCATCTTGCAGTTGGTGCTGTTTGTACCTTTTTTTTTTTAAAAAAAGGTCAGAGATGATTTATAGGTATTGATAAACAAATGTGTGATACAACAAGTGGTGCCCACACAGGTTTTTTTTTTTTTGCATAATGCATACGAAGGAACATTTAACCTGATCTGTGAAGCCTCCAAAGGGTTAAATTAAACGAATTAAGTTTTATAGGATGTGTTAAAAGATTTATTTATTCAATCATTCATCTTCTTACCTGCTTATTCCCTAATTCGGGGTCACAGGGGTCTGCTGGTGCCTATCCTATTGCACATAAGGAGAAAGGCAGGGGGTACACCCTGTACGGGTTGCCAGTCTATCGCAGGGCAACACATAGACAATCATTCACACACACAGCGGTCGCCACAGGGGATCACTCTTCTCCACACTACCCTGTCATCTACATCTGCCTCTTTCATCCCAACTACCTGCATGTCTTCCCTCACTACATCCTTTTCCTCCTGCCCGCAACCTCCATTCTCAGCATTCTTCTACCAGCAGGATATTAAGTTAAATAAAAATTATGATCGAAGAAATATGTACAGTATATAATTTAAGGTGTCTGTGTGTAACATAAGCGTGATAACAGAATATGGAGGAAACTAATTATTAAACCGTTTATCAGTTCGCTCAGAATTGTCAAGCTCCAGTGCTACCAAGAGGAGCATAGCAGCCATATAATGTGAGAGAAACACAAAAAGCGACACAACCCACAGCGATTGTAAATGTAGAATCAGCAGTACTGGGAAAGAAAGTGACTAGATTTTGTTATATAACACTACAAGATGAAATCGGCTCATTATCAGACTCATTACACCAACTACATGTAGACAAATGTACAGTCAACCAATAAGCAAATTATAACCAAACTATTCTCCATCCATAACATTATCAATAATATTGAATATAGTTTTTAATACTGTTGATCAAAGTATATGTATAAAGTATGTGTAATCTATAAATGACATGTGCTCTGAACTGTGGTGCATCAACTATAATCCCAACCTGCTACGTTTATTTATACACATTGTGCATGTTGTTTTAATGTTTGTTAATATGTTGAGATTATAAATGATTTAAACGCGTTTAATTTATACAATGAAAATGATCGTACTTATTAGATTTCTGTATCTGAAGCAACAGAACAGAACAGAAAAAACAAAACACTGATTACATTTGCTCAAATTTGTCTTATAACACTTGCCTGGGTGTTACACCAAGCGTATTGAGTTAGCTAGTTCAGGTGCGTGTTGGGTTAGTGACCCTTGGTTTAATTAGTATTTATCTAAGATTATAATTCATGTGGTATACTTTAACAAGATACACTGTACTCGCTTGGAAAATCACACTTGCACTTAAGAATAATCTGTCAATTTAATATACATATTTTTTAAATGTGGGAGAAAACCACAGTACCCGGAGAAAACTCACGCAAGCACAGGGAGAACATGAAAATTCTGCACATTGTTTTTAATATATCCCTTAAAAATATACAAATTATTTTAAAGTCTGACCGTGGGGCGGCGCGGTGGCGTAGTGGATAGAACAGCAAGAAGGTCCCGGGTTCGAATCCCGGGCCAGGATCTTTCTGTGCGGAGTTTGCTTGTGTGGGTTTCCTCCGGGTGCTCCGGTTTCCTCCCACAGTCCAAAAACATGCAGATTAGGTGGATTGGTGATTCTAAATTGGCCATAGGAGTGAATGTGTGTGAATGGTTGTTTGTCTATGTGTTGCCCTTAGATGGACTGGTACAGGGTGTACCCCCGCCTCTCGCCTTATGTGTGCTGGGATAGGCGCAGCAGACACCCGTGACCCCGAATTCAGGAATAAGCGGGTAAGAAGATGAATGAATGAGTATCGGAGCGGCGCGGTGGTGTGGCGGATAGCACGGTCGCCTCACAACAAGAAGGTCCCGGGTCTGATTTCCGGGTCGGGAATCATTCTGCACGGAGGTTGCATGTTCTCCCCGCGCTTGTGTGGGTTTCCTCCAGGTACCTCCCACAGTCCAAAACCATACAGATTAGGACGATTGATTATTCTAAATTGTCCACAGGAGTGAATGTGTGTGAATAGTTGTTTGTCTATGTGTTGCCCTGAGATGGACTGGCAACCCGTCTATGTACCCCCGCCTTTTGCCCTATGTGTGCTGGGATAGGCGCAGCAGACCCCTGTGACCCCGATTTCAGGAATAAGCGGGTAAGAAGAGGAATTACTTCATTAATTTCGCTACAAAAGGAAATGAACATTTAAAATACCCAATTAGATAAATTAAAATTACTAATTAAAATGAGTAAAAATACCCAAATGTCTTCGCAAGTGTAATAGAACATTTGCCACTTCAGCGTTGTGTGATTGAGTAAATCTGATCATTTGTGTGAGTTATATGTAAAACATTTACTCTGTAAAATAAATGCAGTAATAAATCACAGCAAACATGTGCAAAATATTCCGATTCTTTTGATGATTCTAAGGTTAAGTGGAGTCGTAATTTTCTTCTTGATGTTTACAGGTATTTCTTTTAGTTGTTAGGGAGCAGTCATTCTGACTGGATTAAATAGCAGCTACGCTTTTCACTCATGACTTAGGAATGTAGGTTAACAATAAAGAAACTAACTCATTACATTACATTATGTCATTGCATTATCTTTTTATAAGACTACACTGGGTGTTTGCCAACTGTCTGGTGGACCTAATTTCAGTTTTTACATTTTAACATAATGTCGTGAAGTGTTTGTAAACCCATGTGTCGGCAATGCTTTTGGCTGAGGTCTTACAGAAAGTTTTACTTTTTCCTAATGGGTCTTATGACTAACGACAGTATTTTAAAAAATGATGTTTGACCTTTGATAGGTGTGTCGTACTGGTGATTGGACTAGTTTATGTTGGTGATAAAAGAATATGCCGGAGTGAATGAGGCCAGTGGCTGTGTGCGGTGGCAGCGTTGCTTAGTTCCTCCCGGTACATCATTGTATTTGTTAGTGGATATGTGCTACACTCTGCTTTTCTCCTGATCTTTTCACTTTTTTGCTTTTTATTACGACTTCACAACAACTTCTTTCGGCAGTACATCTAAGAAAAATAAAGCCATCACCATGCAACAATATGCACATACTGTGTGTTAGGTGTGTTCAACTTTGTAAGGACACATAGTAAGAACTAATTTCTACCCTCTACCTTCTGTGTTCTGAATTGGCAAAATATTAGCAAATTGAAAAAACCCAAAAAACTCTTAGCTAGAAGGACACCAGACACACCACAAACAACAACCGACAATCGTGGAAGTGAAGATAAGAGAAGTTGAAGGGAGGAAAAAATAAATAAATCACAAAAATAAAACATGAAGCAAAGAAGTTTAAATTACTAGAAAATAAGAGTGTGTGTCTCTGTGGGCTGCCGGATTTATGTACCTAATTTGGAAATAACTAAATTTTTTTGATGAAGATATCTCTTCAAATACATTTCTAGAAAACTTAATGAGATTAAATTATAAAAGCCAAACAAGAGTGAAACCATTATAATTATGGCACCCTTACATGACATGGCTACAGATATAAACAAGAGTTATTTACAGGATTTTGGGAGCAGTTTGTTTTGGCAGAAGAAATATGTGTCAACTACCAGATCATTCATGAAGCTGGGCTCTAATTTCAAGCATTTAATCTGATTTTACGTTTAGTTTTCTCCATTAAAAAATAAAAAATAAATAAAAAAATAAAGTTGACAGCTTTAAGCAGGCCACTTCTTTTCAAATTATGGTTTTAAACAAAATTACATTATAGTACGCTCAAATCATGACTACAGTATGTGTTAATTTCTTGAAAATTTTTATAACCGAGTAGTTCCAGTACTACTTGGATTTTTCCAATACGCAGGTGATATGCATTTCTACTATCCCATAAGCCTGCATGAGAAATAAAACTCAACATACGCTTGGACATGACACCATTTATCAGTGAACTGGCAGAAACCTTATCAAAAGCGAATTACATTACTTTTTTTATACATCCGATTGTAAAAATTAGTGGTTAAAGGTCTTGTGATCTTCCAATCAGCAGTCCAAGATCACCACCAACCTTTCTCTAAAACACTAACTTTTAATTTAAACTGTTAATGGTAAGATAATGTCAAATTTTTACTCATACTACCTGTAACTATATATACTATAAGAATTTGCTTTTTAAAATGTTATTCATAATTACTGAAATGTAGTATCTACACATCTGCCCTTTCCACAAAATGTTGACACACACAAAGGGTGTTAGGAAATCACACATTCAGCAGTAAAGTTTCATACAGTGCAAAAATTAGTGCATAGTTATAGTGGTGTTTGTTTCTGATTTGTTTCATGCATGAAAAAGCAACAAAAATAATATGTTCAATGCTAATCAAAGACGTTTTTTTTAAGGTTTCCACGCTATTGTTCATACCTTTGACTGGGCATAAACAATTAATCCAGCACTAGTGAAAGACGAAAGAAAGAGTTGGACTTCTGATGGTATAATACAGGAATCCTGCCACTCTGTAAGCCACTCAGAACGCCCATCCTCTGTACGTCTCTGCCACCTAGTGTACCGTCCTCTCCTTCTGTCTCTGGTAATCTAACAGGAAAGAACAAGCACACTGTTACACACGAAAAAGATCTAACAGACATTTTCAGTTGATATTCACTTTTAGGAGAACAATAAAACCTAAATAAAAATAACAACAGGAAAACTTACTGTAAGGAAAATAGCGCACTCTCATCACAATTTCTCTGGCTGTCTTCAAAATTTCCACAGCCTAAAACACAAACGCAAAACTGTCAATTATTATACATTAAAAAAACTTTTCATGGGATAAGGCACAAGCTACTACACACACTTGCATTCTGGCAATCGACTCCAATGCTCTCCAGTTTTATCTCTCAATACTATCAATAAAGGCAAAAATATCTATAATTCCAATGATAAACTGATATGTATATTTGCATCAAGACACCCAGACCCCTGGAAAACTGAAGGTTAAAGGACAGAGGAAGAAACAGGACTGGGTCTTTCACTTTGTGTGAAAAGATTACAAGCCTGATCAAAAGACTGAAAACTATTTTGTCTCTCAGACACTTTACAACAGTAAATATAAAACTATGAAATGTCATTCTGTAATAAAATTCAACACTGTAATATGTGGTAGAAGAAATGATCTACAACAATATAGAACTACTATATAGTGTGTAGTAATACGATTACAGAATTTATAGTAGTTGTAATTTTATAATATCAGATAAATTAAATGTACAACACAGTTTAAAACATTTTTAATTACAGTTTATTCACCTTTGAGTGTTCTATATCCTGAAAGTCCACATCATTAACCGAGAGCACTTGATCTCCTTCCTGAAGTCCAGCTCTGTGAGCATCCGAATCTGGCACCACCTCAAAAAAAGAAAACCTTATTATACATTTCATAAAGTCATGTATTTAAATTAAAGTAAATAGTATCCTGTAAACTACATAAATCCATGGCTTTCATCATACATTATTAAACAATCATAGAATCTATTATCAGATCTCAAAATAATATAAATGATTTGGTTGTTTGTGTAAATGGAAAACAGAATAAGCAAGTGTGTGAGAAATGTGGCAGCTCAGTGGTTACGGTGTTAGGCTACTAATTGGAGGAAGGGCTCGACTCCTAGCACCACTGTTGGGATCCTGATCAAGGCCCTATATAAAAATATAAATGCAAGTCACTCTGGATACTGTAAAAGTAATCGTGTCTGTTGACGTACACCTGTTTATGTTTCAGAAAGCTTTAGAATTCTATTACTATAGAATTTTATAAACAGTAGCTTTTTCTATACCTACTTGTCAAACACATTATATATGGTGAAACTCTTAACTTCTGTTAAGCCTCACCTTGGAGATGAAGATACCGAGCTGTGAAGCTTTACCACCTCGAATATTAAAACCCAACTGTGCTCCAGGAGGCTTTTTCAAGATAATGGTGCGGGGCAGGAACTGAGTAAGTTCGTTGTTATAATCAGGGTGATTTACCCTCTGAAACAAGAACAGAGAAGAACTATTTAAAAAATGCACAATTAGACTGAATGGAGATGAAACTCTAGGTATGATTCCAGAGGTAAATCTTACATCCTGGGGAGGAATCCATGTAGGAGGATTTTCATAAGAGGGCAAAAACACAACCGGCAGCTGACAGTCATCATAAGGAATTTTCTGATCCATCTGTCTTGCTTAGAAGATAATAAATAAAAAAAAGAAATAAATATGAAGCGTCGCAAAAAAGTGACAGATTGTCACTGTTAAATTGCGATTGTAACAGTTTTAATTGTGTTTAATCGGTGGATCCTAAAAACAAACAAGTAAGCAAGTAAATAAATAAGTCATAAAACTGACTTCCTTTTTTCTGTTTAAAAATAAATAACTAATTTTCTTCACATAATAATCATGTTTAACTAGCACGGAAAAGTATACAAGCTTTTCATTCATATAGCATTAAAAAAAGGTATGTTTTTTAGGACCATACAATATTTATTCATTTATTCATCTTCATGCCCGCTTATTCCCTAATTCGGGGTCACGAGGCTCTGCTGGTTCCTATCCTACGCCACCGCGCCGCCCCATACAGTATTTAACGAAATAAATGATGAAATGTGGAGTTTAATGCAATACGATCTAAATTACTTATGTATTTATTTCTCTTCTAGAAACTCACCAACTCACTTCGAGCCTTCTTCGATTACTTCCGCTTTCTTTTCTTCTGCAGTCTTTCTTGGTGTGCAAGCGAGAGTTTATCGCCATCTGCTGCTTCTTCTGCTTCTTCTGCTTCTTCTGCTTCTTCTGCTTCTTCTGCTTCTTCTGCTTCTTCTGCTTCCGTTTGCTTCCGTTTGCTTCAATTTGCCACTTCCAGCTCCTTCTCCTGTCTTTCCTTCAAACAACGCCACTGTCTTTAAACTGTACAACATTGCAGGTCTCAATACAGTCCAATATATTTGTCTTTCACTCTTGCAAAAACCCGTCGATCACGAATCAGTCCTGCCTCTCTTCTCCACCCACTCCACCCTGCCTGCACGCTTTTCTTAATTTATCTATCACACTCTCCATTACATTGCACTGTTGAACCCAAGTACTTCTTCCATTGCCTTCCCTCTCATTCACACATGTACTCTGTATTACTCCAACTGGTTTTCATTCCCCTTCTCTTTGGCGTATTCTTCCATCTCTCCAGATTTTTCTCAACCTGCTCCCTTCTCTCACCACAAATCACAATATCATCACAAACATCATCGTCCATGGAGGCTCCTGTCTGACTTCTGACTTCTGTCATCTGCATCACCACTGCAAACAAGAAATGGATCAGAGCCGATCCTTGATGCAATCATACCTTCACCTTGAAACAGTCAGACATTCTTACCGCACACCTCACTGCTGTCACACAGTCCTCATATAAGTCCTGCACCTCCCTTACAAACCTCTGCTACACCTGACTTCCTCACACACAATACCACAACTCCTCTCTCGGAACCCTGTCGTACACTTTCTCCAGATCCACAAACACAAAATGCCTTCTGGCCTTCTCTATAATTCTCCAGCAACATTTTAAAATCAAAGATTGCATCTGGAGGACTTCCGGTTTGGCAATATCAGGTGAAGACACACTGTGGGCCCATGAGCATATTCCTTAACCAACAATTTCTTTTAAAAAAATAGACAAAATGTAAGTCGCTCTAGATAAGACATCTCCGCCTATGTGACGTGCGAGCTGTAGGCAAGGAAGATGAATCCATTATGCAGTAAAACAGGTGTTTATTGGGGAAGAGGGAGGCAAACAATCCAAAGGGTAATCCAAAAGAGAAGTCAAAGTCCAGAGCAAAGTCAATAATCCAAAAGTCATATATG
>JAOTRA010115408.1:0-10269 GCA_026260255.1 Pseudolaguvia tuberculata
CCCATAACTTCATGGTGTGACTCATCAACTTTATTCCCCTGTAGTTACTGCACATCTGTACATCTCCCTTATTCTTAAAAATCTGTACCAGGACACTCCTTAACCATTCCTCAGGCATCCTCTCACCTTCCAAAATCCTGTTAAACAATTTAGTCAAAAACTCCACTGCCATCTCTTCTAAACATCTCCACGCTTCTACTGGAATGTGATCTAGTCCAACAGCTTTTCCACTCTTCATTCTCTCACTTCTGCCTTAATAATCCTACCCAGTTCCTGCGCCACCATTTCCACATCATCCAACCTTCTCTGTCTCATTCTGCTCATTCATTTACTAGCCAAAACATTTCCATCTGCATCCTTCTTTACTCTAACTTGCAGTATATCCTTCCCATCTCTGTCTCTCTGACTGGCCAACCAGTACAAATCATTTTCTCCCTCCTTAGTGTCCAACTTCTCGTACAGCTCCTTATATGCTTTTTCCTTAGCTTTTGCTACCTCTCTCTTTACCTGCTGCCTCATGTCCTTATACTCCTGCCTACTTTTCTCATCTCTCTGCCGAACCAAATTCCGTCTCGCCAACCTCTTTCTCTTTATACTTTCCTGCACTTCCTCATTCCACCACCATGTCTTTTTGTCTTCCTTTCCCTTTCCAGATATCACAAGTACATTCCTAGCTGTCTCCCTTATCATTTCTGCAGAAGTTGCCCAATCATTCAACAACTCTTTACCAGTAAGACTTAAAGACTAATTAATGTATCAACAATTTGACCCTCCTCAAACAGACTAACATCTTTTGCACGACCACGGGATGTGTTTTTCTACATGGTTGTTTAAGAAATGAGAAGCAACTCATTTCACCAGTTGGGGTAAGATAAATTGTTGCCAGCTAAAATATAAAATCACCCATGAAGTAATTATCCACTATAAGGTTTGTACCTATTTGCTTAGTTAAGTCTAGTCAGTGCCTTTTTTTGGCCAGGCAGTGTATTTATTTACAGATAAAGTATCTTGTATGGCTTTATAAAACATACTACATTAGTAATTTTGAATGTTAGTATAGAATTAGTTATGTCTCAAACTGACCAGCTCATTCTCTAGTTCAGCCATTGTCAGTAAAGAATAAACATCGCCAGTTGACATGCTGTCTTTGCCTTCTTTATCAAGTTGTTCACCACCCTCTAAATCTTTGGCTTCTGAACAGGAATGAATCCGTTTCTCATCTTCAGGCTGCTGTTCCTGTTTAGTGCCAGCAAAAACAGTACAAAAAAAACTACAGAAAAGTATCAAATTGTCTAATTGAATATTTTACTTTTTACCTACAGTAGTGTGCCTAATATATTTAGCTCTGACCTGGTCAATTGCCAGCTGACTTCTTTTATCTGTTGAGTCCTCTGCAACTGCAACTGCTTTTTTTTCTTTCTTGTTTTTTTTCTTAATATTTTCCTCCTCTCTACAGCAATTACATTTTATTTGAAACATGCAACTTAAATATGTAACTTTGTTGCCATTGAATTAAAGATTACCTGTGCATATGTTCCTCTAGCACCTCCAATTGCTGAAGATCTGCATCTGCAGCTGGCAATTTCTCTTCACAAAGATCATCATTCTCATCCTCATCCCTCTCCTGCATAAGCTGCTTTTCTCTTTCAATCTTTTCTCTTTCTAAGGCCTCTAACCATAGACAAACATCTTGCACTTTATACATTATTGATCTAATAATCTGTCTAATTTTATTTACCTTTTATTTCATTAAAACACATGTTCAGAGATAATACTATACATTGTTTACAATTTACCTTTATAATAAACTCCTTAATTTTTTTCCCAACATTTCTATTCCTGTAATATTTTTGTGCATTTTACAGCTTATTTATTGAGAAGATAGGACAGAGGTAAATTGGGGAAAGCAGAAAAGCACCCACTGTATTGGCCTTAATTTAATTAATTATTTATATTCGAACTCGCTTATTCCCTAATTCGGGGTGACAGGAGTCTGCTCGAGCATATCCCAGCGCACATAGGGTGAAGAGGGAGGGATTCACCCTGGACAGGTCACTAGTCCATCTCAGGGCCATACATAGACGAAGAACACAAACAAACACACACAGACTCACAAAGACTGGGAATCTCACATGGTACCCTCTTGCTGTGAGGTGACTATGCAAACCACTATGCCACCACACAGCACTAGCCTTAATTAATATGTATTTTTAACACAGCTACTATTACCTTTTCACTTATTTTCTCCTTTACCATTACCTGCTAGTTCCATTTGAACTCTCTCTCTGGATTTGAAGTCCAAGTAGCAGTCAGTAAGGTTGATAACATAGATATACTGACGGTTCTTAAAGGCTTTGATGATGGCATGAAGTGCAGTGCTTGGAAACTGGCAGTGCGGGGTCTCTAAACCATCAATCACGACACCTCTGATGCAGTCACTAAGCTGCGGCACATTAAAAATGCATAACTGGCATATAATATATGAACATATAGCTGAATAGTATTGTTAAAAAATGTCAAATAATACAGTGGTGGATGGTGGCAGTCATTACCACTGTGGTGATCATTACCTGTAGTCTCTCTGACAAAATCTCTACCAGCAGATCATCAGGTAGCAATTTGTTCATTTCCTCCAGTTCACCAGTCTGACTTACATTCTCACTAGGGAGCCCGCTTGTTGAATCAGACTGTAACCAATAAAGTGTAAATGCACAAAACTGCATCAAATATAGGCATATTTTTAATTTATTTATTGACATAACAGTATCCTAACTATGTGCAATTTGTTGAGCTTTCAGCTTTGGGTGAACAATTAAATGAATACTCACATTAATTAGTAAATATTTATTAGAGCTGTATAATTCCGTAAATAACGAGATAATTGTATGCATCCAGTACTATAAAAGTGTATACCATTAAAACAGTGGGATTGGAGTGGGATTTGGAGTCAGGATCTTTAATATCCAGAGAAGTGCCTTTGGCAAATTCCTCAACACTGAGACTGCCTGCAGCCGGACTAGTCATCACATCTGAGACCAAACCCACACAGAGATAGACAGGAAACAAGCTATTTATTCAGTTTTTACAGTTGCTAAATTTGCAAAATTTCATCTAGAAACATCATACACAGTATATTTACCAGTATCTTCTGCTACACTTAATACAGACTCAATGTAAGCTCCAACTAGCTCCCTGGCTTGTTCGCTGGCATTGCTGGTTCCAGATGACACAGCCTCTTGCACCAAAGAGTCAATGCTGAAATATGCAGCACCATAGTACTTCGCCAAGCTTACTGCCAATTCTGTCTTACCTGCACAAAAATACAAAGTAAAGATTACCAAATAAAGGACCTAGTATACTGGTAAAGACCTCTATAGAAGTAGGCGACTAAAGAATTCAAACTTTATCCTGAAGACAGCAGACAGACAAGGAGTAGCCCACTACTGTGGGCCTTTGAGCAAGGACATTAAACCTCAATTGCTCAGTTCACAAATGATAAAATGTAGGTTGCTCTAAATAAGAAGTCGCTCTAGGGAAGTGGTAGCCTAGTGGTTAAGGTGTTGGACTAATACCAGGAAGACTGGGGTTCGATTCCCATCTCCACCAAGCAACCACTGTGGACCCTTGAGCAACGCCTTTAACCTACAATTGCTCAGTTAAAAAAAAAAAAAAAAAAAAAAAAAAAAAAAAGACTAAATGTAAGTCGCTCTGGATAAGAGCATCTGCCAAATTGTAACTGTAAAAGAGTGTCTGGCAAATGCCAAATATTTAGGGTTCAAAATTGAGCCCTGTGGAACCCTATTAAAATTGGAACACAAGATTCACCCTTGCCCGGGGGAATCTAAACTTTTTGCTGTTAGGCGGGCGTGCTAACCTCCACACCACCACCCCGCCAAGACCTTTAATCCTCCATTGCAACATTTTAGTTAATTACAAACTGTAAACAATAGTTTTACAATTAACAGTCCAGCAGCTTTATCATAAGCTTTATCAGAATAATTTTTTTCTTAACAGAATAGATTTTTTTCAGTTTTAACAAATGTCTGATTCTGTATGGTGTTGTAAGTTTCTGGAAAGAACACATTTGCTCATAACTCTGCTTTAACTGTGCATGTTACACAGAAATTAACTAACAATCAGTCAAAAATCTCTGTAGGTCTGGCTTAAACCCCTGTATATCAGCATATTCCAATAAAACAGGGCATTTACTGACTCCTGATAGCCAAATTATAAATGCACTTAATAAAATAGTGAATGAGTACTGAATGGTTTACATTTATATAAAAACTAAAGGTTGAAAGTATGGTATTGTGTTTTTAATTATTTAAAAAGCTCACAGATAAGCAGCATACCTGAGTGTGGAGCACCATGCACTGCAATGGCAATGCCTCTTGTATAGTAAGCGGCTTGGCCTGCTGGTGACATATCAATGCCCAAGTAGTGAGCAATTGCTCTAGAAACAGGATCCATCTGCAGGTCACCTATCCTACTAGTCCTGTTATTTTGGACTATATCTGTAAAGACAATACAGCATTCAAATAATTTTATATAAACTGATTAATGCACCCGATCTACTTACACTGGTAGGACAATAATGAATAATAATAATACATTATTATAAAAAATAAATGAATGAAAGCCCATTGTATTAACTCGCTGTAATCGTACCTAAAAATGTTCCATATTTGGATAGCGCAGATATGACCATCTCTAGAGTCCCCTTTTCAGCTGAAGCATTTGATACATTATCTACTTTTCCAGCACACATCTCTTTTAACCTGTCTTCAAAAATGCCAGTATTTGATGCTAAAGTACAAATAAACAGACAGATGTTGCCTACGTATTAAACAACCTTGAAAGTTTTCAGTCTTTAATAAATTATAGAATCTCTGATAAAACAACAATATATCACAAGTAAGTTATATACAGAATAGTCAACATTTGAAATGAAGTCAATAAATATTGTCCTAAAAGGAGAACGGCTATTGTTTTGGAAACTATTATACAACGTTTTCAAATGTAGCTTATTAGCTCAAAGATATGAAGCCTGTGTGACTTTGTTTCACAGTAACAGTAAAGTCAAAATTATTATTATTATTTTTAATGATACCTGATTCAGTTTTCTTTTGTTCTTGGAAGAAGTCTAGAAGATCAGGAGGAAGTGTCTCACCAGGCATTCGAGGGGGCAACAGCAATACATTATGCACATCATAACCTTTTATCACCCTCAGTATCTAAGAAGACAAATAGATAAATCATGTAACACAACATGAGATGGACTGGCGACCCGTCCAGGGTGTACCCCTGCCTCTCGCCCTATGTGTGCTGGGATAGACGCAGTAGACCCCCGGGGAATAAGCGGGTAGGAAGATGAATGAATGAATGAATGTAACACAACAAAGGCCTGAGGAGAGCTGTCAAATTCATAAAATGCACATGTTTGTAAGAAATGTTTTACGGTGACAAAACTGAGGGCACCGTGGCACGTGCTGCCCAACAAACAAATAAAATGAATCTAACCTTCTCTGTCTCAGCAAGACATGGCTGAACCTAGAGGTACCAGACTACACCACACAATTTTCATCTGTTTACTGCATAGACAGAACAAAGGCTTTGGAGAAGGCAAGATGTAGTGGAGTGTGTCTGATGATGAACAACCACTGGTTTTACAGCATGAGCATAGTTCCTCTCTCATGCTCCTGGAGACAAAATCTAAAACTTCTGACAATCAATTGTCATTTCAACTAGCTCCCACTGGAATCTAGCTTGGTTAGTACAATTTATATTCGACCTCAAAGGAACACAGACACGGTGTAATGGAACTTGAAAAAGACAGTAAGCCTTCAGCAGAATTCAGCACCGGTAATCTGCACTTATTGTGTTGAGGAATTTTAACAGTGACAAGTGTGCACTATTGAACTTCCATCAGCAAATCACTTGCCCCACCTGGGGAGAAAGGACACCTCTATTCATGGCACAAATGACTTGTGTGCTGACAGAGCCGAAGAAATACACATTATCAACATCTCAGAGTATGACATGAGTAGAACATTCAGGACAGTGAATACCAGAAAGACAACGGGACCAGATGAAGGCTATACTGGCCAGTTAGCACTGGTGTTCACAGAGATATTTAACATATTCTTGGAACAGTCTGTAGTCCTTTCATGCTTTTATAATTAGTCCTATGTCAAAGAAACCCCATCTAGCCTGTTAGCTGATGACACTGTGTTGGTGTGCCTGATCCAACAACAGTGTGACATCCAGCAAGAATAAGGAGTTAATAATGGACTGACTGTTGGTATTAATCATATCAACCAATAACAAATAACACGACCTGTATGGGCAGTGTGGAAAGTTTCCAGTACCTAGGCATTCACATCACACAAGACCTGTATTTGTCTTTTCGCATCTACACCCACGATACTTCTTGCATCATGTCAGTGACACTTTAGCCACTAGAAGCTTATTTGTGCTGATTGCAGCAGATGCATCCTTATACTTCCTGCTCCCCGCCTGTGATGTGGCGCTCCTCAATTGGACAGGGAACCACATTTACATGTGTAACCTGAGGCATTGACATTAAAAGGTGTCTAATTTGGTTGTGGTATTTATATAAAGCACTATGTTTATGAACACTTGACATTATTTTATATTTTATTTTTTATTTTGCTATTGTCCCTCACTCCGCTCCAAGAGAGCCGGACAGCCCTGAGATGGACTGGCGATTGCCCAGAGATGGACTGGCAACCTGTCCAGGATGTAGCCTCTTAGTTAAAGAGTTAAGCTGAAATAGTTAAACATTACAATTTTGATGTGACCTATTGGTATCAATTGGTATCAATTTGTTCAAAATTTGTATTATTCATTTGAAATCAATGGTTAATGCCAGACAATTTGTTAAAAATGGCATAAAGAAAACTTACTTCTTCTTCCTCCAGGTACATTCTGTCAAAATCCAAAGAGTAGAACTCAATGGGAAATCGGCATGGGTTGCGAACGACCACCTCAAACTCCTCTCCATTGCTGTATGGCAGAACAGGACCCAGTTTGATTTCAGTGGTGGAAAACTCCAGCTGTGGCTCCAAACCTTGACCCTGAGCTAACAGTAAGATCCTTTGGGTGCTCTGGGCTACTGCTATAACAAATTTCTCTTTGTACATTTTCTGTCAAAAAAAAAAAAAAAGTCTACAATTACTGCCAACAATCAAAATTATAAGAAACAAAAAATAACAAAAAAAGTTTCCATTAAACTTACATTTGCATGAATAAATAAATGTAAAATATATTTTGCAATCATTTACTCCTGCTTTGGTTATTTCTGCTTCTTTCCGCTTCAGTTCTCTACCACTTAAACTGTTTTTCTGTCCCATCGTCTTACTATCCCTTACTTCACGCTCTCGGGGGTCTGCTGGTCACATAGGGCGAGAAGCGGATGTACACTCTGAATGGGTCACCAGTCTATCTCAGGGCAACACATAGACAAACAACCACTCACACACACATTCACTCCTATGGACAATTTAGAATCACCAATTGACCTAATCTGCATGTTTTTGGACTGTCAGAGAAGCCAGGAGTACCTGGAAAAGATCGATGCAAGCGCAGGGAGAACATGCAAACTCGGCACAGATCCCCAGGAATTGAATCTGGGACCTTCTTGTTGTGAGGCAACAGTGCTATTCACTACGCACCACGCCGCCCCGTTTTTCTGTCACAGTATTCTAAAAATCTATTTATGTATATCAGAGATTAACAGAGTTTTCCAATTAAGATGTAGGTATCTCTCACCAACTACTTCTGATGTTGTGACATGTACTGTATGTGCATAGTTTTATTTTAAAGCTTAGAGATCTGACTACTGGTAAGTAAATCTTACCCCTTCAGATGGACTGAATTTAATTTGGATGTTAACCCAGTTACCAGGATACAGCATACCACTGGATGGTGACATCTCAAAAATAATTGGAGAACTCAGTTTTTCTAAGCGAGCCTTTTGCCTCAGGTGAAGTGGTATGTGCTTGTCAGCCTCAACACATAACAAAAAAACAAATCATTAATGTGATTAGTCAAATTATTGTCTTCAGTAATTCAGTATTTGGACAGAACAGAAACACCATTTTCTCAGATTTATTCATATTCATGTTTACCAGAAATAAATAAAATACAGTGTTTCTTATAGTGACATTTCCTGTATAGGATATGAAATCATACAATTTATTTACAAATATAGTATCTTGGAAAAAGGAGACACACTGTATACACTAGAATCTATAGACATTTTTACAAAGTATCTTTACCTTCCTCTTTGGCCGCTCTTCCTTTTTAATGCTCCACTTGCAAGTCACTTGCTGAGGATTGTGTAAACGCATTGTAGCCACTTTGCACATTCCACACTGAACACTATCAAACTGTAACATGTCAGTGGACGCGGTCAAAGAAGGCATTGTGACTACCGTATATAGATGTACCTGCACTGTAGGACCTCCAAAAATCTATAAAAGCAGGGTATTAAATATAAAAAATGTAAGAATGCTAATGTCAATTATTTTGGGTTGCACAAGTACCCTGGTTCTCTAATAAGTAAGGTATCTTACTATGGGAACACTTGAGGTATAACTGACTTTAGAAGCACCAGCTACACCCTCTCTGTCAGACCAACAGACAGAATGCTGCAGTGATCAAGAAGCCCCAGCTATAGAGCAAACTACAGGATGTAAGAAACATCTAATACCAGTGTTAGTCCCAGGGTGGGATCTGAAATGTAGTGACGCAGCACACAATAATGACTGGGATAGAATATCTTCCCATTTATCCACCATGCACTATTGTCAATTAAATGTAATTTAAATATATGATAAGTGGGTGTGGAAAGGCTACTGTGAAGTCAACAGTTAAACAGTAAATACAGTTGCACAACCTCCACAATTTTGTCTTGTTTCTTTTCTGATTATTTGCATTATACATTATCTGATCCACTTCTGTGTTTTGAATAAAACTATACCAGCTTCTCAATAAAGCATTCGAACCAGCAGCTTCTGCTCTGTATCATCCATGGAATCCTTAACTGCTATATTATAATTTAGGCACAGAAGCTTCATCCCATGAAAGGTTTACAGTATAATAATTCACCTCAATATATGAAGGAATGCGATTACAAAAAACAATTTTAAGACTAAAATTCACAACAAAAAAAAAAATCACTCTTGTAATGAACCTACCTGAATAGGCAACACAGTGTTTATCTCTCCAAGCTCCACAATTGCACATTGTGGATCAAACTTCACCTCAAATGTCTCTGATTCACAGTAGGTCAGGTGCTTTACCCTGTTCAACTCGGTACTAAATCCTTTAAAAGGTAATAATTTTTTTTAATTTGAGCGACATTGAAAAATATTCATACAAAACTTGAGATAGTACAAAAGCTGCAAGTTACAAAAACAAACCTGTGCCTGCCAAAGAAGTTTTTTCAGCTCTAAAGGATACTGGGAGGGGTCCAGTGTTTATCACAGTCACAGTGTGAGTAGACACAGTGCCAGGAATCACATAACCAAAATCCAGAAGATACTCAGGCAAAATATACCTGTCAGGATGATATTTTTAAAAATGTATTTTTTAAAAATTCAACAGTTTTATGTATGCTTACCTGCTGAGCTTTTTACGCCACATGCTAGTAAAGGATCCGGGTGTTTCACTTTGCACAGTCTCTCTCAGGTATTGCTCAGTGGCATTTTCCTTAATTAGGAGCCGCTCAACTTCCATGTGCAGCAGAGTATCGTACTGAGTACAGGCACACAAAAAATGCAGTAATGGGAAAAAAGGACCCCTGCTCGATCTTTTTAATTATTAAATCTAAAATAACACTAACACAATAAATAAATAACTTCAAATAGCATGAAATACAGACAGCACAATTTAATATACAGCTTAACATTTAGAAATACGTCGGCTGCTCTCGGATTTGGACTTCGAGTTTTACGCTGGATGCCCTAGCTTAACATTTAGAAATCAGAGGAGAAAATAAGTACAGCCTATCTACTTGTACAGACAGCTATATGGTGAATGTGATTTTGCCAAGTAAGATGTCATCCTGATTACAACCCTTTGTTACCTTAGATCAGAGATGTCAAACTCAAATACACAGTGGGGCCAAAATTCAAAACTGGAACAAAGTTGCAGGCCAACATCGATTTTGATTGAAAAAAAAAAAATCTTCCTTCAGATATAACAATGAACCTTATGGACCCAAAGAAGTTTTGCTTAAAAACT
>JAOTRA010115419.1:0-10268 GCA_026260255.1 Pseudolaguvia tuberculata
ACACACACACACACACACACACACACACACACACACACACACACACACACACACACACACACACACACACACTCTTGTGCAAGAATGTTAGAGAGGATAAAGTTAAGAAATAAGCGAACCCTCTGGGTTTATTCCTGGATTAAACATGACCTTCACTGAAAACCTAAAAACTATTGCAGACCTATGGGAGGTTTTGTTTTGGCAGAGAAGTCTATAGTTACAGAAAACAATCCAGTATACAGAGTTTAAGTGAAAAATCAGACCAAAAAAAGTTAATTTGGCAATGAAACATGATCGCCCGGTCTGTTTAGAGAACAGGTTGGTGTGAAAATTATAGTTTATCATATTAACTTTTAATCATGTTTTCGTGTGAATAAAGAGGGTGAGAATTTCTGAGAAGTCGTACATAGCAAAGCATTGATCAGTAGCCATCAGTCCACATCGCTGTAATTTCACTGATGAATCAACAGACTAATCAACTCATTATTCAGCTTTTGTAACTTGTATATTTAATTACACATGCTCAAACTGATAACTTAAACAAGGCTATCATTTCAGCTTTTAAAGAATGAAAATATGTATTTTATTCAAATAAACTAAAATGTTATACATGCGTGTTATAGTCACTTAAAAAATGGTTTGCTGTCAGCTTGCTTCACTCTGATATATAGCCGGTTATAATTCCATCTTATAGACCGATTTCCATATTTAGTGTGAAGATGCCACACTGGTTAGACTATTATATGCGTGGAAAAGTGGTATCACAGTGGTTAAGGTGCTAGTTGGAAAGGTTTTGGCTTCTAATTGGAAGATCAGGGTATGCTTTCCAGTAATACCGACCACAAGCTGTTAGATAATGAATAAACTACAGATAGTATTTTTGGATGATGTAAAATGATGCTTATGAACATTCAGAACATTCTTTCCATGCAATGTTACTTTCCATGCAATGTTAGATCATCCCCAAAACACACACACACACCAGGCCAAAACACACATTTAATAGCATGCTCATCATAACAGCCTAACAGCACAGGACATGGCACCAGGCAGCTTTGCACAAACTTGGAGCAAGACTAAGATTTAAAGAGAATTAAGCTTGAACAAGAGGTACATCAATTTCTCTAAATCTAAACAACGCAAAATCATTCAAGCACATCCTGATCCAAACGCACTTACAATTACTTTTAGGTTAGGTGTTTGACTACAAATGTGAAGAGGTGTTGGACTAGAAACGTGAAGACCCAGGTTCAATTCCCAGCACTACCAAGCTACCACTACTATGCCACTGAGCAAGGCCCACTAAGCTCTTATCTCTCCCACAATTGCTCAGTATAACAAGTGCAAGTTGCTTTGGATAAGAACGTCTGTCAAATGCTGCAAATGCACTTTTAATGATATGGTCAATTTAACTTTTTTAAAACTAACTTCTAAATCTGAACTTCTGAAGATTTGTCTAATGCCACAAAAATTGGCAGCAGTTTAATGGACAATTAGTTTTACTTTTTACATTGGTTTGAGATTGCTTCATTCCAAAACAAAATCAGAAAAACGTTTACAGGACAGTATACTAAAGTCAAATAAATCTTTCTGTATAAACAAACATACAGCAAACAAACAGGCAGAAACTACAGTAAGAATCATTTTAACCTTGCTGTGACCATAAACCTGCTTGAACTGATTCAAAAAGTTAAAATCAATGTCTGGTAACTTGTAAAGTTTAATTTCAACTTTACAAATGTTTAACTGATCGCTCTGGAGGCCTGTCAAGTGCTCGTCACTGCTCGCTGGGGAGGCATCATCAGATGTTCAGGATGTGCTTCATAACTCGACTCAGTCAGCTTAAATAAAGTTTTAGTTTCTCAGAGTAATGAGAATTGTGTAACATGAAAATGAAATGAGAACTGAAACTTTGAGAATTAGTTTTTTGTTAGTTTGTTTGAGGTTTACAAGATGAACATGTATTTATGAAAGCAAAAAAATGCATATTACTAAACATCAAAATTAACTTTGATGAGAGTCTTAAAAGATGATACGACATGTAGGGACTTACAGGGAGACTTGAAGGACAGCCCTGCATACTATCCTCCGCAGCACTCTTACTGGAGGCCAGGGGCTGGCTGGAGGCAAGACCGGAAGAAAGGGAAATGAAAGAGTCCTGGGACAGCTCCTTCCCAAAAAAGGAAAATAAACAAGAAAAAAGGTAAGGTTTTGAGTAAGGCATCACAAGGATTCAACAATTTTTAATAAAAGCGCAGAATGCATAGGGATTGGTTATTTGGCTTAATATTGCGACATAGTACCGAAAGAATTTCACTTTCACTATTTCACATGCTTTGTCTGGGGATTGACCAATCCCAATCTATTACAGTGAACCTGGACTTAACCGTTCACTTATTTTAAATGGACTAGCGTTGTGTTTATTCACTTGGTTGTTGATGCAAATAACAGCTTAGTTAACATCAGTGAGGAAAACTGTCACCATGTAAATCCTCCTAGTCCATTTTAATGTTTTTGACATGCAAGATCAATTTAATTTAAAAAAAAACAAACGTAAATCATTTTACTTGCTACATACACAATATAAACAAATTTTGCAGCACAAGATATCATTTAACGCCAATGATTAGGAGGTCAGCAATGTAGTTACATGACTATAAAAGTAACTACCAGAGAAACAAAATTTAAATGTGGATCCCACAATATTAATATGTATTAAAAACTGACTAATCTTTACTACTTTAATATTGTGGTTTCATGTAACAATGTGAGCAGCTTCATTAAAATAGAATCACTTGCCATGGACATGGAGAAACTCTTTCTTCCTGGCCATTAGTTATATAAAACATCTTACATAAACAGTATTGATTTTAACTTTAATGAGGGAAAATTAATGCTTCCAAATCTGTCCAATACATCCAGTTTGTGAAAACTAACCTTCTGTACTAGAGTAGCATAGAATTTATGATGGCAATGTTGTCTTTGGTGTGGGCGACACCAGAGAAAAACTTTGCAGATTGAGGTCAATTATAGCAACAATGTATTTTATTGTTATTAACAGGGAATACAATCCTTTGTTTGATTCTATGTAGGGTGTAAATGATTTAGCATTTGTTTTAACTAAAGATTGCTAAAGAAATTGAAGCAAACATCTATTCGAAAAGTTTCGAAGTGTTCAGCATACAAGATTACACTCCCTGTGATAAGCAACATTTTAAAGAGTATCTCAATAAAACACTAAACCAATTTCCAAAATGTTGGCAAGAGTAAGTTTTGCATAACATCTGTTTAAAGGAAAACATAGAAGCAAAGTTAATAATACAACTTAGAGAAAACTTTCAGTTTTACTCAAAGTAGGGTGATGCAAAAAAAGTACAACCCCATTGATGGTGTCTGAAGCAAGACTGAATATTAGACTACAAAACGTCTAATTAAACAAGAATTCAATAATGAAAAAATAATAAAATTGGCATGCATGTTATTTAAAGTAGAAAGCCAAACTGGGATGACTGATTACCGTTGCACAATACTGCAGAGGCAATACAAGTTGATGGATACAAAGAAAATGAAAACATTGAAACATGGTGAGAAGATGAAGCACGTAGAGACAATCACTCAGTGCTCTTGGATGACATGCACTTTTCCAACAATGATCCTAAACACACTAAGGCTATTGTTGGATTTCTAAAGAAGTACAGGGTAAGTGATTCAGTGACCAAGTATGTCTCCTGATCTGAACCCAACTGAACACCTAGGGAATTCAGCAGAGGCAAATTAAGCATCCAGTCACTAAATAAATGAAGAATCGAGCAAAATGTTCATTCCACGCATAGTAGTAGTAGCTTTTGATGATTTGAGTTAAGTTGCAATATCAAAAATCTTAGTTATTTTATGTTATAGGTTAAACTAATGTTATATTAAACTCACTTGTCAACACCTAGGAAAGCCTTTGACTCCTTACCTGCTGTGGAGGAGGGAAGCGCTGGAAGGGTGTTGACTGCTGAGGCTGGGTTGGTGCGGTTTGTGGGTAGTGTGAGGGCTGGTTTCCCTGTGGGGAAGGAGCATGACCTGCTGCCTGCTGAGATTGCTGAGGAGGCCCTGCATTAGGCTGCTGTGGACTTGTTCCCTGTTGCTGCTGTTTCTGAGGCTGAGCAGGAGGCTGCTGTCCAGAACCAGGCAGTGCATGGGGAAATCCAAGTTGGTGCTGAGGGCCCTGAGTTGAAGGTGGTGTACTCTGGGTATGTGGAGGCTGGGGGTATGAAGGGTGCCCCTGTGGCTGTTGAGAGTATGGAGACCCACCCTGAGATAAAGGAAGGCCTGACAGAGGTTGGGGATATGGATGCTGGGAGCCTGGACCACCAGAAGGCTGCTGAGGGTATGAACCTTGCTGAAGCGCTCCATGCGGAGTGAGAGGGTTCTGCTGACTGTAGTACCCTCCCTGGTTCTGGCCGTAAGTTCCAGGGCCTTGCTGTCCATAACCCAGCTAGGGTAACAAAAAAAAGTGAATAGAAGTGAAGGAGAAAAAAAAAAAAACATTTTTACACTCCAACCCCTAAAATTATTTTACCTCATTATGTTTATGAACAAACCACTTTTAGATTAAAAATCTAAAAGGTTCTAGAAGGTTGTGTTCAACAAATTTTCTCAAACTTGAATCTGCAGAAATTATATATAATCTTATTAATCCCAGGGTCTTTTCAGTGACTGGTGTAAGATTGCTTTGTGCTGCAGAGCCCAACAACTCAGGTGTGTCATGTCATTTATACTCATACTTGGGCCAGTTCTCTCATTCGAAATTTCAGTGCATCCCTATAAAAATTTCATGACTTCACAATAGTGTTTCCACAAACACCCCAACCCCCATTTGGGAACAAGACACATGATCTAGACACACAATGTTGGGGAAACAATTCAAAGTAGAGGTTTTTGGCAATTGATGCCTGCGGCTTTAATAGTGAATGGTTGTGATCCCTAAAAAATTCTCCAGACAATACTTTGCAGCCATTCAATTTAAAAAGAAAATATATTGGCTTGCTTGCAGCACAAATCCTCACATAAAATGTTGAACTGAAAAGCAAAATGCAAGTTGCCTGTGCATGCTATTGACCAAGCAGGACATTGAAGCAATTTGTTACTTCACTGCAAATTATCAGTGTAGATAGTTCCATCCATTGACCATGTTTCTCAGTTCTAATATTTGTAAACCAAAATGCATTAATAATTATTTGAAGGCCAGGAGAGACTTCACCTCCAAACTGAACTGAAACCCAATGAGACTGTTGCAGAAGATTGATTTGGCCAAGCTCAAAGGTCCTTTAATATGACTAAAATAAAGCCTGCAGGAGACTGAGTTTATTCCACCACAGTGATGTGAAAGACTGACGTGGAGAAATGTGATCAGTAGCATTTTGCTGAAGTTGTTGCTCAAGCACTTAAACTAGGTTGAGGTGCAAATAATTATTCACAGGTGTTGCAAAATGTTTTTCTTCAATGAATAGCTTTAAACTGTGTTTCGTGTTCATTCGGGATGTTTTAGTTTGATGTTCCATTCTGTATGAGGATCTGACACTGAAAAACACATGATAAATATGCAAAATATAGATGAAACCTGATGCATGGTGAATTTTCACAGAACTGTACATGTTCTAAACAACTCTGACATGCATTAGATTAGATTCAATTTTGTCATCACGCATGTACAGCTACAAGGTAACGAAATACTGTTTGGCATCTAAACAAGTGCAAGAGCTACAAGTGCAGTATGTACAGTATGAGTGCAGAGCAGTATGTACAGATAAGAGCAGTGTGAGAGGTGGAATAATTTAGTATGAATGTGCAAAAAGCAGAAGGAGTGTGGACAATATAAACAATCTATACAGGAGATTAGATGGAGTATGGACAGTGTAAATATAATCGATGTCTCTCTTATATTATTATATTATATTGGGTACAGAAAGAAGTTAAAAGAGATGCACTCGTCTTGAAGCATGTATAATTGTAAAACTCCTTAGTCTCTCCAGGATTTTGCAATGTCACATTCACAACTGTTAAAGCTAATTTAATTATGCATTATGCAATTATGCATTATGTGTCACCACGCTTTTGATCTTTGTGATGCCGCGCTCAAAAGATCACTTAACGCACGCTTACCTGTTTCTTATTTTGGAGTAGAAACAGACATGCATGACGCTAATGTCTTCCATTTACAAAACAATTACAGCCAGAGAAAGTAAAAGGACTCTTCAGATGTTCACTAAAGCGTTGCTTAAATGGCATGAAATATTTTGGAACATTTTTTTTACTGAATCCTGCGATGTTCCTACAAACATTGCAATATGCATTGTTCTTTGTTGTTGTTTTTAAAGAACGGCTGTTTGAGACGGCGCTGTGTTGTAGTGGGTTCAGGCTCACCCACATGCGGACTATATTAAATATATCACTCAAAAAGAAAAGCTGTTGTGACATGAGAAATTCTATTTTGGGCATTTGCTAAAGCATGGTGTGTTCCTTTAATACCTCCATCAATCAAACATTAAAGAGTTTGGGAGATCTCACAGCTTAAATCATACAGCTGTTTAAAAAAATCCTGCTCAGGTTTTTTACTATGGATACGCCTAACCACAAGTTACACACCATCACCATGTGTCTCTTAATATTTGTGACAAGTTTGACTACAATGGAGTCTACCACAGATTCTGGTGGGAAAAAATTTTAAACTTTAGTGTTTAACAAATTAAGAAGTCCCAATGCTTTTGTGGCATCATGCCAAATCTCGCAGCCTCAATCAGAAATATCACAGATAAAAACACAACTTATGTCCTGAGGCCACCAGTGCGGTTTAATGTAAAGATCTCCTGTTTACAGATTTTGCATTTGAGGGGTTTGAACAAAGGCCATTTAAATAATCATAAAATTCAGTTTTCTTTAGAGCATCTTAAAGACTAGATAGAAGTAAACACTGCCCTGAAAACACTATTCACAGTGGTGTTAGCATGAGAGTGGCAAAAAAATTACACAAATATTTTCTCTTGATATTGGGACAGAGGTTATCTTCCTATAATGGCACCACAACACTGAACACCAACAAAGCGAATCTGGAGAGACTCAAAGCAACAGACAATGAATTTTTATCATGAAAATTCAGTGTTTGTGTTACAGGGTAGTGGTGGCTCAAACGGTTAAAGTGCAGAGTTGTTGAATGGGAGACAAGGAAGACGTTCAAGCCCCACCACCGCCAAGAAAGACCTGGGCTCAAGTCCGCCACTGTTGGGTCTTTGAGTAAGACCCTTAACCCGTGCTGCTCCAGGAGTGGTGCACAATAGCTGACACCCAACTTACTAAGAGAGGATATGCAAAGAGAAACATTACACTATATGTTGCACTGTGTATAATCATGTATGTGACCAAATAAACTGGCTTTCTGTTTCGGCAGTTGCAGTATTACCCCTGCAGCAATATATGTTAACCCATTGGTTGTCTTTTATTATGTTAATATATCATGTGGCCCTGAGATGGACTGGCAACCCGTCCAGTGTGTACCCCTGCCTATCGCCCTATGTGTGCTGGGATAGGGGCAGCAGACCCCTGTGACCCCGAATTCAGGAATAAGCAGGTAAGAAGATGAATGAATGAATGAATGAATATATCATGTAAAATTTTTAATTAAGTCTGACTTACTACTGGGGGGGGGGGGGGGGGGGGGGGGGGGGTTCCCCGATGCAAGAAGATTGAAGCAGCAGAAATGTACTTTACATAAAACTACAAAAAAAAAAGGAGCTCCACAGATGCCATACTGAGTTTTCCACTCTTTGTTCAAAGTTCAATTACACTCACCTTTCACCTCCTTTCCTGTTGAACTTTTAAAGCATAACCAATGAGCAGGTCCACTGCAGCCAGCACAGGAGTAAAAGACCAGACTCTTCACAGACTCTTTCATACTTTTCCTCTTCCACTAATAGCTCAGAACCCCAAAAAACTGCATCCTCCCACAAATCCACCAGGTCTGCGGGTCCCGCTACAATATTCGCAGTCCTATCTGCAGTAGAGACTAACATTATTGTTATGGACTTTGAGTCTTGTAGTCTTGATGCAGCAGTTGGGGAGGGGAGGGGGGGGGCGCTAAATTAAGAGTTAATTATCAATAATTTCCCATTAGGTATTTGAGACACAAGGAATTAGTGTAGACCACAATTGAAGCTTTATTTGGTTTACATTAGTGCTGAACGATTATTGAATGAAAGCACAATCGTGAATTTGTATTTTTCCGGGACACTTAAAATTCTTTAAATTTCTCAAAAAAAATCGACAGTGCGCCTGATTGTGCTTACTGACCTTGAATCAATTTTATGTGGTACCAGGTGCTCAAAAATGTTTTAGTACAACACTTGTGATAGGCAAACAGGGCAAAACATAGCAGTAGCTCGATCCTGCTTTGTGGACACCCTGCTACGCTGGCTCGGGGTTCTCTCTCAACTCCAAGATAAGTCCTGGTTCAGTCCACATGGAGCGCAAAATCCAGCATCTCGATCGGGGTTTCTTCTGGGATGCGCACATTTTCTCTAGACCACTCATTAATGCGCCTTATAACCTGGTGCGCCTTATGTGAGAATATACATGATAAAATACCCTTTCATTGATCTAGAGCCTTATAATCCAATGCGTCTTATAGTCCGGAAAATACGGTAACTGAACTATTTGATAGAAAGGCACACTGCATCTGTTAGACTATATTTTCCCTAAATTACACAGCCCTAGATAACATATTGCAAATATTTCTGACTTTTGCAGGTTAAGTACTGAATGTACAGGTTGTTTTGCATGTTGTCCTAAGATGATGGTATACCTTTTACCACTATAGAGTGGTTGTGTAAAAAAAGGGTCATCTCAACTTTCTTGAAGATTCTTTACATGCTCTCTTGCTGACATTTTTCTTGGTAAATGCATTAATATATTAGCGCATCTTAGAACAAAAAGTATTACAATTGATAAGTCCTTGTAAATGGGAATTGTTGCACCGTCGTGCAGTATGTCTGGGGGATTGTCTATATTTGCATAGCAAAATACTGGATTCTGGTTTATCGCAAGATTTTCATAAACGGTCTCAGCTGCACCTCTGACTGGAACAAGCAAAAACCAATATCTTTAAGTTCACAAAACAACTAGAAGAGAAACAATGTGCTTATAACATGTTAAAGTGTTCAGTGCAGAGGAAGCTGGAAAAAGACTATAGAGAAAGGCTTTAGCTATTTCTATTTTTTCACTTTTCAACATGACTACTAAAACACACAGGCACACTCAGGTCTGTGCGCTTTAGCGATGACCAAATCAGGATATTTTTGCGTCCAATACTGTAGACATGTAATGCAACAGTGTATAACTTTATCCAACAAGAGCAAGCATGTGTCCAGGTTTTTATTGCTACCAAGTGAAAACTGTAATAAACTACACAGGTGGAATCAGGTATGTCTCCTGCTTACTTGGTTAAAAAAAATCTTTCACATCAGTCCGGATAAAATTACTTTCTTTAAGAGCCACTCTTATGTTTCAAACACAAATAGAATTGTCTAAATGTGTTTTGTGAGGATGGCATGCTACCTACACCTCTGGACCATGACGCCACATACAAGACAACAAGTGCAAACACAGGGCAAGTGCAGGATATACAGTGACAGGATTTATTTTCAAATCTCATCTTAAAGCTCACCTGCTGTCCGTACTGCAAACTTCCCACAGCACCAGGAGGGCATCCTTGCATGGTTAACGGGTATCTTTGTGGTCCTGGTGAGCCATAGCCCTGTCCAGGGTAAGCAGGCCCCTGCTGTGCCCCTGGTGGAGTCCCTTGATGCTGCTGTTGCTGCTGCGAGTAGGAGGCACCTGATCCATAATGCTGGCCCCTGATCTTCCCCACCTGCTCCATTGGACTTGATGTCTAAAAAGATAAAGAGAGATTTAGATTCTCTAAACACAAAAAACTGACATCATTTAGAATAGAGAAGTCAAGTATAAACATTTCTTTGACCTTTAGACCTTTTGAAAGGTGTGTATAACCTTACACAGTGTGTTGAGTGAGTTATACGTCTGTCAATTGCCATAAACAACGAAAAAAAACTGTAGTCATATATAAAGGACAAATGCTTTATTCTGTACTTTAGAATAAAAAGAAATTCAATATGAGCAGGAAGCTTGGTGATTGTGAGTCTTATTAAATGCAATAAAAATTACCATGATATGTGTGTGTGTGTATGTATGTATGTATGTATGTATGTGTA
>JAOTRA010115438.1:0-10267 GCA_026260255.1 Pseudolaguvia tuberculata
CACACACACACACACACACACACACACACACACACACACACACACACACACACACACACACACACACACACACGCGGGGAAAAAAACTTGAAGACAGATGGGAAAGACAGGAACTGGATCTCAGGGCAAAAGGGGGGGAAGGGAGGAGTGTGAGACTGATGGAAACATGCCCCGACATGTGTTCCTCTCTTTACTAACACAGTTCCACTTTAGCATAGAAAAGGTGATATCGTTTCTTTTTTTGGTAGTTTGGTAGCTTACATTGCTGATCTGGTCCTGCGTTTTCTTTAGTCTTTGCAGCTCCGGCGTGTCAGTCACCACACTGAAACCTTTCCCTTTGTTTTTCTCAAATTCCTCCTTATACAGAACCTAAATAAACAGAATGAAAAGAAAAAAATTGTTGTTTTTTTTTACAGTAAATATTTGCTAGTCGAGCGGCGTAGTAGCACGGTCGCCTCACAACAAGAAGCTTGTGGTTTCAATTCCCAGGCCGGGGATCTTTGTGTGAAATTTGCATGTTCTCCCCTTCGCATGCGTGGGTTTTTCTCTGGGTACTCCGGTTTCCTCCCACAGTCCTAAAACATGTAGATGAGGTGGATGGGTGATTGTAAATTGTCCATAGGAGTGAATGTGTGTGTGAATGGTTGTTTGTCTATGTGTTACCCTGAGATGGACTGGCAACCTGTCCAGGGTGTACCCCCGCCTCTCGCCCTATGTGCGCTGGGATAGGCATCAGCAGACACCAGTGACCCTGAATTAGGGAATAAGCGGGTAAGAAGATGAATGAAAGAATGAATGAATATTGCTTTGCCAATGTGTGTGTGTGTGTGTGTGTGTGTGTGGTTGTTTGTCTATGTGTGGCCCTGAGATGGACAAGTGACCTGTCATACTATTTATAAAGACCTTTAAAAAAAATTTTCTTCATTCATTCATTTGTTCATCTTTCAACCTGCTTTTTCAAAATTCATGGTCACGGGGGTCTGCTGGAGCCTACTCTAGTGCACAAAGGGTAAGAGGCAGGGGTACACCATGGATAAGTCACCAGTCCATTGCAGGGCCACACATATACAAACAACCACACGCACTTACACTCACTTCTATGGGCAATTTAGAATCACCAATGTGCCTAATGTATATGTTTTTGGACTGTGGGAGGAAACCAGAGTACCTACAGGAAAACCATGCAAGCACAAATAGCACATGCAAACTCTGCACAGAAAGACCCCCAGCCGGGGAATCGAACCAGGGACCTTGTTGCTAACCACTATGCCACCGCACCGACCTTTGTCTATACATTTTGTGTCAATTCTGTTTCCATACAAGACTTTGCCATAACGATGTAAGAAACAGGAAGTGATGTCAGTTTCCTCTGACTAATAAGATGTGAAACCGTGTAATAAGATGTGTACAGCTAGTTGTTTATAAATAATCACACATGGGGTCATTTTTTTTCATTAGCAGCGGGTTCGATTATAAAGTTTTATTTCTCTTAATTCTGTTACTGTAAAACATTAGATTTTCTTTACATTTATGGCACTTTATCCAGAGCGACTTATATTTATTGATTATTATTTATACAACTGAGCAATTAGGAGTTCACCGCCTTGCTCACCGGGCCAACAACAGTGGCGTTGTGGGGCTGGGAATCGAACCCGGGTTTTCCTGGAAACAGTCTAACAACTTAACCCCTTTTTTGTAAGCTTCATTTCTGAAATCATTCATATACACACCCCCGTTTTAACTCATCTCCAACATGTCAACGTTGCCAGGTATTTCCAAAACCAAGTAATTGATATTCCCTAATTTGGGGTCACAGTGGTCTGCTGGTGTCTATCCCAGCACACATAGGGCGAGAGGCGGGGGTACACCCTGGACGGGTCACCAGTCCAACTCAGGGCCACACATAGACAAACAACCATTCACACACACATTCACTGCTATGGACAATTTACAATCACCAATCCACCTCATCTACATGTTTTAGGACTGTGGGAGGAAAGATCCCGGCCCGGGATTCGAACCCGGGACCTTCTTGTTGTGAGGCGACTGTGCTGTCCACTACGCCACCACGCCTCCCCCACACTACATTATATAGGTAAATACATTAAATACATATGCAGTAGCACAAATTGTCGGCATGTAATAAAGCTCTAATATAAAAAAAAAAACCCTCTATAAATACCCTGAACTCTAATACACATAAACTGATGAAACCTATTAGCCCCCTCCTCCCCCACCAAAAAACCCCCCTGCATCAGTGTATAAGTTACAGGTCTACCTTTCACACTACACTTATCAAAAGCAGTGGGATTGAAACAAACGTAGAAGTGTCTGCAGTGGCCTTGAGTTCGGTGTGAAAGCCAATGACCTTTGACCTGGGTTTTTTTTGGATCGGCTACCGTTTAACTGCTACATAAACACTAGGTAATCTCCAGGTTCTCTTAATAAAGGGCCGTTCTGCTCATACTTTGTTATTTCAGCCTCCAATCAAAGTTCCGTGCTGTGTGGAAGTTATTAATAACAGAACGTAGCTTTGTTGGGTTCTGTGGGCTATTGGACCATTTGCAAAAAATAAATAAATACAGGAAGTGGGAGGATGTCTAACCAACATTTAGGTACGGCTACAAACAAAGGTTCTCATCAGCAAACAGGTCAAGCTTGACGGCACGGCATGACCCTAACACACACATTCTTGACTGATCTAAGGATAAAAAAAAAAAGGGAGCGGTGGATTGTAACACACATACAAAAACTGTATTTGTTCAACAGTAATGACGCTCTACACAACCCCCCCCCCCCCCGCCCAGGAAATTCCCCATAAAGCGCTCAAGCGTGCTGACCCAGAGGGTCTGTTGCACTCCCACTCCCGCAGCCAATAAACAAAGCTATTAAATAGAGAAAAACGAAATGAATGACCCTCTCTGCCACACAACTATGTTAAAAATGATGAGTAACACCATTGCTATGAGTGCTATGCATCCACCATCCATCATCCACCAGAAAAGCATTTGTGTGTTTGCATTGTTGCCAAATGTGTAGATATTCTGTTTTACTAGGCTGGATTTGGTTGCTTACTGGTTTTATGATCCATTGGATAGATTTTATTAATGTGCTCAATATTTGTGTAATAGCAGAGGTCTTACGATGCACACCACCTCTTTTATGTCATGCATGTTTCTGAGACATTCTATGCGTTTTCCGAAACGAAATCGAAATATTTCTGGATACAATATTGAGATGGTTAGTGCTGTCGATATTTCTACAGATTCAGATTTTGTTTGTCACATGTATCTAACAGGACTGTCCATCCTATAAACATTGAGGTCTAGGAAGAGAATAAATAAAATAAAAGAATAAAAAAATAATAATAGAGGGACCTCTGGGTACTCTGGTTTCCTCCCATCATCCAAAAACATGTCTATTAGGAGTCCATAGGAGTGAATGTGAATGTGTGTGTGGTTGTTTGTCTATGTGTGGCCCTGCGATGGACCAACAACCTGTCCAGGGTGTACCCCTGTCTCTTGCCCTATGTGCGCTTGGATAGGCTTTAGCAGACCCCTGTTACCCCGAATTAGGGAATAAGTGGGTAAGAGGTTGAAAAAATAAAAATATTGTATAAGATAAGAATAAATAAATATGAAGTATAAATTCTATATGGGACAGTGCTGTGGCGTAGTGGATAGCACAGTCGCCTCACAACAAGAAGGTCCCGGGTTCGAATCCCGGGCCGGGATCTTTCTGTTCGGAGATTGCATGTTCTCAGGATGTACCCCCGGCTCTCGCCCTATGTGTGCTTCGATAGCAGACCTCGGTGACCCCGGGCTCAGGAATAAGCGGGTAAGAAGATGAATGAATGAATTCTATATAATTATGTAGAAATGTGTGTAGGACTATTTGCATGACCTTTAGTGTAATAATATAGATTTGCAGAATGGCTGGCAGATGACGTGAGGTTATACAAGTTGCCCTTTTGCTTTACATTGCATAATTTCATATTCTACCAAACGGCCAAATCCTTCAAGTGTCTGGAAGACCTGAAGTCACTTTCTATTGACTGTAAATAAATCCAAAGTCTAAAAAGGTTCAAGAAGGGCCTCTTTTATAATGAAAGGAAGTGTTAAGGTGGGTCTATTCATTTTTAATAGAGCAAGGCACAAAGAAACAGAGAAAGGTCACTAGGAAAAACTAGGGTGGGGCTGGTGAGAGAAAAGATGGCATCAAACTCGAAGCAGATGGTGCTTATACCATGATTATGAGAAGAATCACTGGAGATAAAACGAGATATGCTCGAGTCACTCAATGATCTTACACATGATGCTTATTGACTATTGTAAACACGTCCGTATTTAACATTATACAGTGATCCCTCGTTTTTGGCGGTTAATGGGGATCAGAACCTTCGGCGTAAGCTGAAAAAGTGTGAAGTAGTATTTGCCCCCTAGGAATGTGTGTGTATGCGGGTTTACTGTACAAGAATGTTTTAAATATGTAATCCATTCGTACTCTTATTGGTCCATGTCACACCGGAAACCAATCAGGCGCCTTTATGAAAGCCCGTGGTATGTACAGTACTCTGAGTCAACTCATCTCTTTGGTTGACATGCAGGTTTGCTTCTCTCTCGCGCATCAACATAAAACAACGCTCCTTTCCACAATGGGGCTGCTGCTGAACCGCCAAACACTGAAGACGCGAAACATGAAGCACCAAGTGACCAGGGAATACTGTATTGTTGATTCATTTGCTTGGCTGAAAGGACAATAACACAGAGTTCATCCTGGACACTTAGTGGTTGGTGTTGGACTAATACCAGAAAAACCGCGGGTTCGATTCCTAGTCCCACCAAGCCACCACTGTGGCGATTGCGCAGTTGTAAGTCGCACTGGAATTGTAATCGAATGTGTTAATGCAGTCCTGAGATGGACTGGCAACCCTGCCTCTTGCCCTATGTGAGCTAGGATAGGCGCATAGCCGTGACCCTGAATTGGGGAATAAGCGGGTAAGAAGGTGAATGAATGAATGAATGAATGAATTCAGATCATTGTTTTACCGTGTACGTACAGCACTTTTAGTTAATTTTATTTAATTACATTTTAATTCATTAAAAATTAGACTTATCGCAAATTGTGCTAGTATAATAAACCCCTAAAAAGGGTATAGAACCGGCCTGGAGAATAATATACACAAAGCACACTGTACTTTGTTGGAAAGGTCAGTATCAGCCAGTTACAGGCATACGGGTGGTATTGTGTGTGTGTGTGTGTGTGTGTGTGTGTATTTATGTTTGTTTAAGCAAGGGAGTAGACAAAAATAGGAAAGTTCAATGGAGTGTGTTGTAGAGGATATATTGAGTCTGTTGTGTTGTAGATACTGTTGCCATGGGAATCTGACTGTTACGGCAGCACAACCTGCGAATCAGTGAGCCACGGAGCCGGACACGGCCCAGAAAGTCCTGTTGAAATGGGTGGGAAAGAAAATGGAGGATAAGCAGTGAGGTTCTTGTACCTGGCTTTGCATCTTGCTCTGCTGTTTGAGACGCAGGTTTTCTGGGGTATCGGCCACGCTGGTGAAACTTGTCTTGGGGTAATGCCTGTATAATAAAAAAAAAAAAAAAAAAGACATTACGCTTTTGCAGACGTTGCAATAGAAGGTGAAAGAATGACACATGAAGAAGAACCGCATGAAGGTTGCAGAGGCAAAATGAGTTTTGTCTTATCCCTGGAGCTAAAGACCTGCTCGGACATGCCAGTCACTGCGTCCTCTGCCACTGGAAATTCAAAAGAAAGGGTGGAGATAATGATCATAACACTATTCAGACCCTTACGGACAAACAATAAAAGGATGACCATTCGTAAAAAAGTGGGACGAGGTGAACGCTTACGCAAACTATGGGATTTAAAAATAACTGGTCGAAAGCGTCTCAGTCATCAGTGTCTCATTAAGCCGCACGTTTCAACACTGCCTTCTATACACTCACTTTCATTAGCTCCATAGTGAAGACCTGGAGGCGTTGGATGGACTGAGAGTTTTTGGACAGCTTTTAGTAGCATTCTTGTCTCGGTGTCCATCTGGGAGGAGGAGTTTTGGTTGGTCCTGGTTCACAAACGAATGGACAGTGTGAGAAACATTCAGAATTCAGTGCTAGAAACTGAATGTTGTCGTTGCTTTTGTTTTGTCTATACGACCGTTTAAAGATATTTTTATAAATAATAAATATAAATTCATTCAATCAATCATCTTCTTACCCGCTTGTACCCTAATTCAGGGTCATAGGGGTCTGCTGGTGCCTATTCCAGCACACATAGGGCGAGAGGCAGGGGTACACCCTGGACAGGTCACAAGTCCATCACAGGGCAACACATAGACAAACAACCACTTACACATGCAAAACATGCAAACTCTGCACAGAAAGATCTGGCCCAGGAATCGAACCCGGGACCTTCTTGTTGTGCGGCAACTGTTCTAACCCCTGCTCTACCGCGCCGCCCGTTTTAATAAATTGTGTACAAATATTAGTACTAAATTCATATGTATCAAAAGTATAATTCACACACACACACACACACACACACACACACACACGTGTGTGTGTGTGAAATCATACTCTTGATACATTCATTCATCTTCTTACCCACTTATTCCTTATTTCTGGGTCACAGGGGTTTGCTGGAGCCTATCCCAGCGCACTTAGGCAAGAGGCAGGGATACACCTGTCCATCACAGGGCGCACATAGATGAACAACCTTCTCACACACACATTCAATCTTATGGGCGATTTAAGGAAAACCAATCAACCTAATGTACATGTGTGTAGACTGTGGGAGGAAAGTGTAGTACCCGGAGGAAACCCACGCAAGCGCGGCGAGAGCATGCAAACTGCGCACAGAAAGACCCCAGCCCGGGAATCAAACCTTTCTTGTAGTGAGGCGACCATACTAACCACTACGCCACCGTGCCGCCACTCTTGATACACACACACACATTATATATATGTATATATATTCAATGTAGTAGTAAATAATCCATATAATTTTAGTTGTTTTTAAGTTTCCCAGTTCATTACTTGTCCTGGTTTGACCTCACCGCCACCATCGCAGGGAAGCAAATTTGGATGAGTAAGCAAACCACACAAGCACAAAACCCTCATTCACAAACCGTTCCAACTCAGGTTCAAGCAAGAACACACGGTTGCCATGTTGCACTACTCTGACTAACAGTCCAGCTCAAAGACAAATAGACTGGGTTAAAAAAACAAAACAAGTGACACATAGGCAACAAGGAGGAGGGAGGAGGAAACAAGCATGCACAGAAGGTCCCTTTTTGTCTGTGGCAGACAGACAGACAGACTTGCCCTTTTGAGAATAATGAACTCTCTGTACATTGTCCCACTATTTTCATACACACAGTGTAAAAATATTGAGCTGGAAAAAATAGCCAGGAACTAAAATGGATCAGATAGAAACAAGGTCAAATTAAACCAGTGTAAAAAAAAAAAAAAAAAAAAGGACTCCAGCTACTCAGATTAAAATCAAGAAAGCTGTTTGTCTTTTTCATGAAAATGAAAAGCAAGTAAGGGACCCATGACTCAGATTCCACAATCCATGGTATCAATGGGTAAATCTACCAGATTTAATAAATGTGTATTGATTTTTTTAAATTCAATACATTTGATTACATATTGGCGCGGTGGCGTAGTGGATAGTACAGTCGCCTCACAACAAGAACGTTCCAGGTTCAAATCTCAGGGCGGGATCTTTCTGTGCGAGGTTTGCATGTTCTCCCCGCGCTTGCGTTGGTTTCCTCCAGGTGCGCCGGTTTCCTCACACAGTCCAAAAACATGTAGATGAGGTGGATTGGTGATTGTAAATTGTCCATAGGAATGGTGACCCATCCAGGGTGTACCCCCACCTCTCACTCTATGTGTACTGGGATAGGCGCAGCAGACCCCAATGACCCCGGATTTGGGAATAAGCGGGTAAGAAGATGGATGAATGAATGAATGAATGATTACATATTCATTAACTAGTATTGCTGCTGATTGGAGGCAAAAATATGGAGAAAGTTTCCTTGGATTGCTGCCCCCTGCGACCCCGTCCTGGATAAGCGGTCGGAATATTATGATGATGAATATGTAATGGTCAGGTGGCGATTGTTACACTATAGTGAGAGATCCGTAATCCAAACCCTTGTATTGCCTTCGTATTAACTATGACCACTAGAATTAAAACTGTCCATAGGAGTGAATGTGTGTGTGTGTGTGTGTGTGTGGTTGTTTGTCTATGTGTGGCCCTGTGATGGACTGGCAAACTGTCCAGGGTGTACCCCCCGCCTCTCTCCCTATGTGCGCTGGGATAGGCTCCAGCGGACCCCCCCATAACCCAGAATTAGGGAACAGGTGGGTAAGAAGATGAATGGATGAAAGAATGAATGAATGAATGAATGAATGAATGAATGAACTTTTCTGCTGAACACCTAACCATGTGTGAAGTAATGAGCAGTCTAATATAAAAGCAAGATTGATCGTAAGAATAGCTCATTTGTTATTCGAAACTGTGATTAGCAAAGAAAAAAAATGAAGAGTCCTTAATTAATAACCAGTTAAACCAATGTCTTCATTAAGGATCATCATTACTATTGATCACTAAATGGTGAATAGTGAACTTGGTCAGTAGAACTTTATCATTATTTACATTTTAAACAAATAATTGACGTTTCAAAATTTTCCAAACTGTAGCCATTGAGGGGATGTGATATTATTCATTCATTCATTCATTCATTCATCTTCCTACCCTATTTCGTGATCACAGAGTCTGCTGGAGTCTATCCCAGCTCACATAACCAGAGAGGCAGTTGCCCAATATTATTATTGTGATTATTAATGAATTGCTTATTGATTAATGATTATTAGTGATTCTCAATGTCAATAATTACTTTCAGTAACAATTGAATAATAATTATTCCATCATTCATTCATCTTCTAACCCGCTCTTTTATTCCCTTCCAGCAGAAAAAAACCAGAGGTACACACTAGACAGATCACCAGTCCATTACAGGGCCACACATAAATAATTATACACACACTCGCTCACTTAT
Organism: Pseudolaguvia tuberculata; assembly: GCA_026260255.1. NCBI lineage: Eukaryota > Metazoa > Chordata > Actinopteri > Siluriformes > Sisoridae > Pseudolaguvia > Pseudolaguvia tuberculata. Next base: position 9,092 of record JAOTRA010115438.1, read on the forward strand.
ATGGGCAATTTAGAATCATATCTCAACCTAATGGAAATGTTTTCGGACTGTGGGAGGAAACCAGTGGACCTAGAGAAAACCCACGCAAACATGGTGAGGCGACCCTGTTAACAGTTCCAACACCAATAATTCATTCATTCATGCATTCATTCATTCATTCATCTTCTAACCCGCTTATTCAGGCTCACAGGGGTTATTATTAAATATAAAATATTATATATTTATTATATATTTACAGACATATAATAGATATTGATTATAAAGCATTATATATATATATATAAAAAGAACTAATTCGTGCAGGGTTACTGATTAACCAGTGTTGCCACGTTTCTTTCCTGGATGTATTATTCCATGGAAATGTGTATAAACACAAACAGTCGGATGTACAGGTATGCAGAAGTGAAACCTACAGCTGTGGAGGAAACCTTGAATGACCTATACTAATACTAATAGCTCTATATAAAAGTAGCCTTGGGATGTTTATAACCCTGAGTGAACTGATATCTGTGCATGTTTGCATGTTATTCAAAGTATATGAGCTTCTACCAGCTCGGTTGTTTGTTGACTTGTTTAACCTACCACACATCTACCCTGTAAACATTGAGGCTTAAGTGTAACCTGTAAACACACACACACACACACGCGCACACACACACACACGCGCGCACACACACACACGCGCGCACACACACACACGCGCGCACACACACACACGCGCGCACACACACACACACACGCGCGCACACACACACGCGCGCACACACACACGCGCGCACACACACACACACGCGCGCACACACACACACACTCACACTTACATCAGAGATGATGACTTTGGCAATTAGGAAGGCGCTTGTTACCAGAGTTGTTATCTACACACACACACACACACACACACCAACATATCAAACAACTAATTTATGCGTACATATCTTGTAATTAAGTGTGTGTGTGTGTGTGTGTGTGTGTGTGTGTGTGCAGACGTATACATATACAGTGTGTGTGTGTCTTACCGCAATGACCCACCAATGTCTTAGTTTAAAAGCAGCATAAGCAATCTGTAAACACAAAAACCTGAAGACCGCCAATAGCTGAAAAGAAACCACACACACACACACACACACACACACACACACACACACACACACACACACACACACACACACACACACA
>JAOTRA010115448.1:0-10267 GCA_026260255.1 Pseudolaguvia tuberculata
GCTGGAAATCGACTGGAACTCGACTGGAACTCGGCTGGAACTCGACTGGAACTCGGCTGGAAATCGACTGGAACTCGACTGGAACTCGACTGGAACTCGGCTGGAACTCGACTGGAACTCGGCTGGAACTCGGCTGGAACTCGACTGGAACTCGACTGGAACTCGGCTGGAAATCGACTGGAACTCGACTGGAACTCGACTGGAACTCGGCTGGAAATCGACTGGAACTCAGCTGGAACTCAGCTGGAAATCGACTGGAACTCGGCTGGAACTCGATTGGAACTCGGCTGGAAATCGACTGGAACTCAGCTGGAAATCGACTGGAACTCGACTGGAACTCGACTGGAACTCGGCTGGAACTCGATTGGAACTCGGCTGGAAATCGACTGGAACTCGACTGGAACTCTGTTTACATGTGCAGCCTTTTTATTACAATCATTTAAGATAAAGCATAATAAAAGCTCGTTGCTAAGAAACATGCGGAGAAGCAGCTAGTAAATCGGGATAGAAGCAGAAGTGATCTGTTGTTATTAGTGTGTAAGACTGTTGTGTTCATTCATTCATTCATTCATTCATTCATTCATTTATAGATTCATTTATTACTTCATTCGGGTATGGATAGATTAGATTTGTTCAGCGTGCATAATTCATAAGTATTGGGACGATAGGGAAATAGGGAAAGACGGAGATTGAGATGGGTGTGGTCGGCACACGCTGATGACATCAGTTGCTTGTGATTGGTTGATTGAAATGTTAAACCAGGATGGATAAAGGATATGAATCTAGGTGTTTCATCTGTAAATGTTCTCTGTTCTGTTTGTGTTTCCAGGGTTTAACTGATTGCGAAATAAATCCAGGTAAGACACCCTATCTGTGTACGTGACAATTTATAACCAAAACAGTGTTTATAATCATATAATATAATATAATATAATATAATATAATATAATATAACGTAATATAATATAATATAATATAATATCTAATAAACCTAAAGCAAACTGGAAAGGATGTAAGAATGGCAGGATCAATTCATTTCCTAGCTGCCATCATTTAATAATCATCATTCATATAATATTACCTAATTCGGGGTCACAGGGGCCTGCTGGAGCTAGGACCTAATGAAATATTTTCCCAAAGTGTCACAGTCCTAATAGTAATAAAATTGATACATCAGATAGTATAAAAGGTTTAATAACAATAATGAGCTATTAATCCTTTAATTACTGACGGAATTCCATTAATTATATTTAAGAGTGAAGTGATAGCAGAGCTCTGTAATGTTTGCTGTGTCCTTGTTTTATAGGGGATATGTGTCTATATCACGATGAGAGCGTTTACGTCAGCGGACTTTCCGCTCATGCGTTAGTGTGTCACCGCCATCGAGACCTGCGTCCATGTTTAAAAATCCAGATAAACATAACAACTACAGGTAACCTGGGACATAAAGACAATTTCTTTTTCATTTCCAATTAATGAAAATATCTTTGTTTGATTTTTAGAAATCCTGGAGGAAACGTCTGAATCTGGAGAAAGAGAAGAGAACGCATCAAACAATCATGGAAATGATCTGGAATCATCTGCTCCATCATCCAGGTCTGTCCAAGTGTGTTACAAGGGTCCAGACTTCTCAGGTTCGAAAGAGCTCACCTTTACACTGGTCCCTTCGGGTGAACAGGTAACTGTGTGTCACAACTGCACAAGAAACCATCACATCAAATGTCATGTTATTATTTCCCATAGAAACTAAAACCCTTAATCTATACTAGCAAATATCCTCGAACCTAAACCCTAGTAAAGAATCAACCTTAAAGGAAGTAAAGACAGAAGGGATGTCCTCAGTCTGGGTGATCAAATCAAAATTGAATAATTGAAAATTGAACTATGATTATGGTTGATGAATGATTGAGGAGGGTGGTGGAGGTGGGTGGTGGTGGTGGAGGTGGGTGGTGGTGGTGGAGGTGGGTGATGGTGGTGGTGGGGGTGCTACTGCATTGAAATCACACGGCCTACTGGGTCCTACTGGGTACTAGGGAATCCGAGTCAACTGCTTATGGGAGCATTGGGAACAGGAATATCCACCCTACTGCACTAGAAGTGTCTCTCAGACATCTGGGACACTGACGTTAGGACATGGACTCTGTGGAATCTGATGAATGTGTGAGACGGAAACTTCAAGCAGAAAGAGCACACATACAGTATTGTAGCAGAACCTCCCCAGGGGACAGGTCCTTTCGAGAATGTCCAACCTAGCAGTGGATTGTTGCTGCATCAACATGGCATACATTCTTCTACATCACCTCATTCTGCGAAAGCGCTCCTGTCCTCACTGTCCTCACTGTCCTCTGCAGTGGACGTGTATTAGAACAGACGCTCTGGATTAAGAGAAACCATCGATTTTGTTGAATGGAAGTTTTTGTATCAGATACTGGCAAGATTCGGCTTTATTATCGGAACCAGTCAACCTGGACAGAGGGACACGACCCCATAGAGACCTTCTCAGTATTTTACTGAACACTGAAGTTGCCAAGTAAACTAAACGGAAGCACTGGATTTCATAGCTGTTGGGTTTTTATTTACATAAGTAAGATAACATCAGGAAAAAGGGAGAAACTGATGTTGGAGGTTTTCTCCTTGGCCACCGGACAGAAATCTGTCTTGTACCTTGGCTTGTCTGGAGTTGTTTTGCTCCTGTATCCAGCCCAAATGAAGCCTGATCACTGCACATGTTACCAAGCTCGAGTCAAACCCTTTACATGAGTCACACGAGCCTCCAAAGACTTTTAGATATTTATGAGGAAGTGGAGAAAGAATGTAGGCACACAGGTACACTGTGGTCTCGGAAGACATAAACAAACTGAAGGTTACTCTGTTAATAAAACGTCACTAACCAAAAGCCAGTTTGTGGCATGTCTGACACACACACACACACACACACACACACACACACACACACTTTTACAACCGGTTAAACATGAATGTAAGTCAACTGAAAACAGGATATCCAGAGCAACTCCTTTATTTTACACTGATCATCTGAGAATTAAGGGTTTAGGTTGGGGCCCAACTTGGTGGTGCTGGGATTCGAACCCTGACCTTTCAATTGGCAGTGCAACACCTTATCCACTGTCCTATCGTTACACCCCAACTCCCGGTTAAACACGGTTAATCAGTCAAACTCGTGTGTGTGTGTGTGTGTGTGTGTGTGTGTGTGTGTGTGTGTGTGTGTGTGTGTTCCTGTAGATGTGGATGTCGTTAATGGTAGAACTGAAGAAAAGTGATTTTGGTAGTACAGTCACTGTCTTTTCTTCAAACTTACATAAACTCACCTTCACTGAAGACGTCATTCTGCCTACCATCGAAGAAGGTAACTTATCCCACTGTATCTCTCTCTCTCTCTCTCTCTCTCTCTCTCTCTCTCTCTCTCTCTCTTACACACACACACACACACACACACACACACACACATATTGTCAATGTATGTATATGTAATGGCCATGGTGTGTGTGTATGTTTGTGTTATAGTTTGTTCTTATGATCTGTCCTTTGCTCTGTGTAAAGGTGAGCTGTTGATCCTTTCTTCTTCTTCTTCTTCTTCTTCTTTATTTCTATGTCGTGTGTATTTGTTGAATCTTTTTTTTTATAACTGTTGTTTTTTTTTAGCACCTAATTTTCATTCAGAAATTAACCAAAAGACGGGAATGGCAGAATTACGAGTTGGTGATCCTGACAATGATGTTCAAGACCTGCAGGGCTGCAAGATGATGGAACAAGATGGACCATGTTTAAGACTAGACTGGGTGTGTCCCAAACCTTCACCTGCTTTACCACAAACATACCGATACACACATCTGTCTGTCTGTCAGACTATCTGTCTGTCTGTCTGTCTATCCATCAATTCTTTTAGCTGTCTACATGTCTTTCTGTCCATCTTTCTGTCTTTCTATAGATTTGTTTATCGATCTATAAAATAATATAAATATAGTTCTTAGAATCTTTCTTTCTTTCTTTGTCCTTCGGCTGCTCCCGTTCGGGGTCGCCACAGCGGATCCATGATCTTGACGGGGTTTTACGCTGGATGCCCTTCCTAACGCAACCCTCCCATTAATATAGTTCTTAGAATGATCATACTAATACTATCTACTTGTTTTTTTAATACAAGGAGAATCCGCTGGTGATTCCAGTGAACTCTATCGCCCCCTGTCTCTGCTTTCAGGTATGTTTCTTTAGTTTCTTCTAAATTTACACACAGTACCACAGTTACAGTTATAAACACGTCTTTATTTCAGCATTTATTACCAGCAAATATTTTTCTTAAACATTTTTTTTATGTTATGGCTGATATTTACTTTAAATAGTTTAATTACTAGTAAAGATTATATAGTGTGTGTGTGAGTCGTTGTTTGTCTATGTGTTGCCCTCTGATGGACTGGCGACCCGTCCAGGGTGTAACCCCTGCCTCTTGCCCTACGTGAGCTGGGATAGGCACCAGCAGACCCCCGTGACCCCGAATTAGGGAACAAGTGGGTAAGAAGATGAATGAATGAATGAATGAATGAATGAATGAAGATTATATTAATATGGAAGGTACAGTAATTCCTTTATTTAACAAAGTCTTATTAATAATTTAAAAAGGAATGGGATTATAACAGGAATGTAATTAATGATTAAAATTGAAATAGCTATAAATCCTAATCAAATGGGATTAGGGAAGTGTGTTTTACGGGGTATTGCGCAATAATAACAAAGAAATGGGGATTGCGCAATAATAACTAGGAAAAGCATTACGGAATTATTGAAAAATAGTAAACGTAGCTAGGTTGGGCCCTGAAATGGACTAGAGACCTGTCCAAGGTTTACACCTGAAGAAGCTCCAGCAGACCCCTGTGACCCTGAATTGGAAAATAAGTGGGTTAGAAGATAAATGAATGAATGAAACGTAGGTTGAAATGGAAACTGTTACAGTGTTGCAGAACAAAAAACATACTGGTGGTATTAAGAGGTGAGAGAAGCCTGTGGTGGTGGTAGTGGTGGTGGTGGTGGTGGTGGTGGTGGTGGTGGTGGTAGTTCTATGTAGGGAGAGTTGTTAGGGCAGTAGTTGGGGTGGGGGTTGGACTGATACCTGAAGACTGTATCTATCGGTATTAAGGATGGTTTTAATTCTGTATTCTATCTGTGTTTCTGAATAGTTTTGGTGGACGAGTGGACCACGGAGGACATTTTGTCCGTTTCTGGACAGTGCAGGTATTGTAGGCGTCTCCACTGCTGTTAGATTATGAACTAATTACTGACTGAATAAAAAGTAAAATAATAACAAATGTGTTTTTATGTCTGTAGTTCTTTCTGTCTCTAATGTAACAGTGTCTGTGCTGGAGGTTTTAACTCACAGCAAGGGAAAGGTTCAAAACAACACTGCTCTTGTCTGGAACATTACTGCCCCCTGCAGACTGGAGGCAGAAGTTCATCTCTGCAGGAAATCTTTAGGCTCCAGTAACTGCCATGGATCAGATGAACTGAGGAACAACAGGGATCAAACACACAACCTTCCAAATCCAAAGTGGAACATGATTAATAACCTGCACTGGGTTCATGAATATTTTGCTCAAATATCAATTCATTGTTTGTTTGTTTTTTCCATTGATTCAAATTACACAGCAATTTAAATAGTATTTCCTGAGAACCTGAAGTAATGGCTGACTTGATAATGAATGAATGAATGAATGAATGAATGAATGAATGAATGAATCAATCAGTCTGTCTTTCTCTCTCCTCTTTTCCTTCTCTTCCCCATTTTTCTTTGTGTGGCTTTCTTTCTTTCTTTCTTTCTTTCTTTCTTTCTTTCTTTTTGAATTACTCTTTCTTTTCACATTTTCTTTTATTTATTATTCTCCCTCTCTCTCTCTCTCTCTCTCTCTCTCTCTCTCTCTCTCTCTCTCTGTCTGTCAGTTGAATTTAAAGAGTTTTTAATTTTATTTGAATAATAAAGGATTGTTTTTATTTATCTGACTGATATCTCTCTATTTCTGTTGAAAGCAATTACAGGGTGAGTTTGTTCATGTGGAACGTCACCCTTTAACCTGTGTGCAGGTAGGTGACCTCCAGATTCTCTTGTATAAAATCATGTAAAAACAGTAACAGAAGCATTTCTTTGATTTCTCTAGATAAAACTTAAGGGAATGGAAGGTCAGTTTGATCCTGTCTGTCCTTTTGAAAGTAAGAAACTTTATTTTGAGTAATATTTAGAATTTTGCTTAAATGATGCGGTGGTGTGATTCAGTCACTTTGAATAAGGTCTGCTAAATGCCGCAAGTAGAAATGTAAACCCGTGTCCTATGAATTGGACGGGTTTTAACTGTAACAGGAAGACGTTCTGTCTTTCTTATCTCTCTCTCTCTCTCTCTCTCTCTCTCTCTCTCTCTCTCTCTCTTCAGCATCCAGAACACATTGGGGTTTATTTCTGTTAGTATCTGTGCTTGTGATGTTTCTGCCGGTTGTGGGATTACTCAAAGGTATGACCATAGATAGACAACCATTCATGCAAGTTCACACACACACACACACACACACACACACACACACACACACACACACACACACACACACACACACACACACACAAAGTAAAAAAAATCTAAAGGCGTGTCATCATCAGCAGGTTGGATATTCAAATGGCTGAAAATAGAAAGCGTGAGCAGTAAGTATTGGCTCAGATGACATCACCTTGTTTTCTCTGTGATCCAGGTGATCTCTGATCTCCTTTCTCTTTCTCCAGGTAAAGTGGGAGACGGTCAGGTGGTGCTGCTCTACCCCCCGGATGCAGACAATTCCATCACTGTGCTGGTGTGTCACCTAGGATCCACTCTGTCCTCAATGGGATTCTGCGTTTCTTTAGAGTTGTGGAGTCGTGAGGAACTGAGCGCTCTCGGCCCGGTACCGTGGTTACACTCGCGTCTTCATCGCATCCAGTGCCACAGCGGGAAAGTGGTGCTGGTGCTCACCCCTGCCGCATGGGCACGTGCAGAAGAGTGGTGTCAAAGCAGAGGTGAGAACACAGAGCCACGGGAGACCTGCTCGGACGTTTTCAGTGCCTCGCTTAGCTGCATTCTCGCCGATTACCTGCAGGGCCGCGCTGGTGAACGCTTTGCTCTGGTGCAGTTCGAAACACAACCTGACGAACCCTCAACCCAAAGGGAATCCATGCCTGAGCTTTTCTGCGGGCTTCCTCTTTTCATCCTGCCCTCTCAGAGTTTGGGATTTCTGACCGAGATCACTCACAGGGCTTACAACAGACGAAAAGAAAAGGAGAGAACTGAGAGCAGGAGAACAAGAGCCAGTGGTCTGAGAGCAGGAGCAAGGATTTTAGCAGGATCATTGCGAGAGCTAACGGGAGGAGGAGGAGGAGGAGGAGGAGGAGGAGGAAAAGGAGGAGGATATAAGTTAGCAGAGGTTTCTCTGGAGTGTATAGGTCAGAAGGTGGATGACCGGTGGGTGACTCTTCCTCTGACACTAGAACATCTGACTCCACCTGCTAGTCCTGTTTAATGAGTGAAATGTTCACTGAAGGACAGAGGACCTGCATTTCAGTGTTTATTGAATAAAACAATGTTGGAACGTTGATGTCTCCCAGCTGAAGACTTACTGACGGGTTTCATTTCGGTTCTCCAGTTTCCTCCTACTGTCTCATGTAAACAAATGTGTGAATATGTGTGTGTCCTATAATGATGAAATTTATACTACCTAGGGGGAGGGTATATATCTCTCTCTCTCTATATATATATATATATATATATATGGGGGGGGTTGATTCTCCTGTATTTTGCTCAGGGCAGCTGTGATGAGATTCTCTGATCTCCTGTTACAGAAATTACTGAAAAAATGGAATAAAAACAGTATTAATACTCCGGATTCATAACACAAGTTTATCAGTTCTGTCAGCAGAGCTTACATACAAATAGCCTTCTTTCTCTCTTTATCTCTTTTCTTTTTTTTTTCTTTCTTTTTCACTATTTCTTCCATGTTTTCTTTTCCTTCTTACCTGTAACAATGGCTGAATTGGTGGCTCAGTAGTTAAGGTGTTGAACTGCTGATCAAAAATTGCAGGTTTAATTCCCAGCATTACCAAGCTGGGACTACTGGGCCCCTGGGGGTGGCCCCTAATGCTTCACTGCTCGGTTGGACAGAAAAAAGGATAAATCAGGGTAAGACGCTGTGGATTAGGGTAAATAAAGAATAATAATAATAATAATAATATAAAATCAATGAGGTGCTTTAAGTCGGCAGGATACCAGTGTTTAAACGGTAAACAGGGTAGAAAGCTGATCAGAATTGTTAACAGAATAAACCTGTCAGAATCTACGGCATCCAGGACAAATTATTATTATTATTTGTGTAGTGTTTTGTGACTGGTGTTTATTATCTAATAGTTTATCCCCCATTTTACTGTTTCTCCCTAAAATAAATAAATAAATAAATAAATAGGTCCGTTTAAAGTGATTTATTGTATAGAGGTACACGGCGTTAGCTGATTGGATAAACTCGCCGCTGCTGTTCAGTGATTGGCTCATGATGCCGGTGGGCGGGATTATTATGAAGCAGCTGCAGTGTCCATAGAATGAACTGGATGTCCGGATGAGACGAGATTCCGTTTCCGCGTCAAAAACAACAAAAATCCGTTTAATTATAGGAAATTAAAGTTTTATTCAGTAAATAATTGTGCAGTAATTAATTAGGAGTAAGCAAAACCCGCGTGTTTATCCGTGAGAAAATCTGCAGGGTGAGTAAAGATAATCGAACGAGGCTGTTTGGGTGCAGAGAAGCTAGCAAATGTGCTAATGTAACGGTCGAACCGAACCGAACGGAACCGAATGGTTAAATGGCCACCCGATAGTTTACCACAGAAATAATATTTAATTAAGCAAGTTTTAAAGTGGTTATTGAATAATTTGGTTTGACAGTGATGTTCGGAACACACACACACACACAATCGTTCTAAGCTTTAATACCACGTGTCCTAGGATTAAAATATAAATATAAAATAAGTATAAAAAATATTTTTTAAAGAAACTCGTATACGGTCACTGAAAGGGTTAATCAGCTCGCGTGGGATCCAAAATCTCATCCGTTACATCAGCGGTCACGTGACATCGTGACTGCCGCTTTGCATTATGGGACATTTTCTAACCCAGGATCCTTTTCGCGTATCTTGAAAAGTAAACTAAATAAAATAGAAATAAATAAATAAATTGGAAAAGTTTGCATTTATTTAAGTACAAATTATAAGTTTTATTTTCATGCGAATGATAAATTAGTTATTTATTGTTCTCTTCTCTCTTAGTATTTTATTTCTTAGAGGAAAAAAAGAAATGCTATTTTATTTATCCTATTTTCTCTTTTACTCTGTCTTTGTCCCCCTGTCTGTCTCTCTCTCTCTCTCTGTCTCTCTCTCTCTCTCTCTCTCTCTCTCTCTCTCTCTGTCTCTCTTTTCGTCCTTCTCTCTCTCTCTCTCTCTCTCTCTGTCCCCCTCTTCTGTTTCTCTTTGTCTCCCTCTGTCTCTTTCTCTGTCTCTCTTTCTGTCCTTCTCTCTCTGTCTGTCTCTTGTTCTTATTTGGTGTAAAAGTCTCTTTTTGTTTCTTTTTTCCTCTATACCTTTCTATCTTTTATTTTCTCTCTCTTTCCTGTGTGTGAGAGAGAGAGAGAGAGAAAGATTGTGCCCTGATTGGCTGGTGTTATTCTGCAAATGTGTCATGTTTTTATTTATTTATATAAATTTCTTTATATTTTGGTTTGTTTAGGTTGTCATGTTCTCCTCAGCACATCTGTTCCTCATCCTGATATTTCTGACTGTCTCCCTGCTGAATGTACGGGCGGGACCTTGTCAAAGCTGCCGTAAACTTACAGAGAACTTCATCAAGGTGTGTGTGTGTGTGTGTGTGTGTGTGTGTGTGTGTGTTGTATTTTATTATCTGTATAATACTTTAATGTTGGTATGGAATCCGTGTTTGTGTATATTAATATGAATGTGTTTCAGGGGCTGGAACGAACAGCAAATAAAAACTTTGGTGGGGGAAACACGGCTTGGGAGGAGGAGAAGCTGGCAAAATACTCCCGCAGGTGAGAGAGTGAAACACACAGAGAGATTCTCAGACAGATACACACAAAGGCATTTGACAGAAACCTTTATCCAGACTGACTTACGTGTGTGTGTGTGTGTGTGTGTGTGTGTGTGTGTGTGTGTGTGTGTGTGTGTGTGTGTGTGTGTGTGTGTGTG
>JAOTRA010115458.1:0-10266 GCA_026260255.1 Pseudolaguvia tuberculata
GGGAAGAAACCGGAGCACCCGGAGGAAACCCACGCAAGCGCAGGGAGAACATGCAAACTCCGCACAGAAAGATCCCGACCCGGGATTCGAACCCGGGACCTTTTTGTTGTGAGGCGACTGTGCTATCTACTGCTGTTTAATTTATTTCCTCTATATTTCATAGGAAGCCGTATCCTTCTAATTTTCAGGTTTATGTATTAATTTCCTTCTAGATACTGGAAGTAACCCATATAATATCTACAGGAACTGCCCCGAAACACTGCTGGCTCACCATCATGGCAGGTGGGTGGCTTTTACCCTACCTCAAAAGAGAGATGAGACAAATGAAGAAATGTCCCGGCTTTGTAAAAATCTTTACTGTGGGCGATTATTTGCTGAAAATGTTTCATCATCCATGAAAATCTGTCTGTCTGACTGCACCATCATTAACTCCAACCTGTACAACTGTACAGAAGCTGCACCAGACAACTGTTCCAACATGGTAGACGTAATATGCGGTGAGTCCTCCAAACATCCAAACAACAAATGTATGGTGTTGTGACAAATTTGTCAATCTGACATTGTGTAATTTTCTCAGTGTGGCAGATGGTGCGGTTGGTTGGAGGCAATGACAGATGTGCAGGTCGGGTGGAGTTGTTTGGCACTGAAGGCTGGGGTTCAGTGTGCGATGATGGTTGGGACTTTCAAGGAGGAAATGTGGTTTGTGCCCAGTTGGGTTGTGGCACTGCTGTAAAGGTAATGGGTGAGGCTGGGGATTTTGAAGCCGGCTCTGGTCCTATACATATTAATGAATTAAACTGCAGTGGGACAGAGAGAAACCTCTGGCAGTGCGCCACAGAGACAGACAAAGACAAAAACTACTGCGGCCACAAGGAGGATGCTTCAGTGGTGTGCTCAGGTAATGATGAATCAATGCACAAACACAAACAACAATACGTAACTTTTTGACTGTACACATTTTAAGAAAAAGTAGATCATATATAACAGTTTGATTCTCAACACACATTTTGGACAAAGGACCCCTAAAAGACAAGTAAAAAAAAACCTTCCCATGCCCTAGCCATACATACTTCCCATACATTGTGTCATTATTGACTTGAAGTATCCTGGAACATTTACACATAGAACCAATTAACACACCTGTTCCCATTTGTATGGGCTGGACTAATAATAAAAAGACCAGGCTTTCCAGCACTACCAAGCTACCACTGTGCGCACCTGAGCAAGTTCCTTAAACCCCAGTTGCTCAGTTGTAAATAGTGTAAATATAATGTGAATGTAAAAAACCCAGTTTATTCAGACACATTAATAATAAATCATGCACCATTTCTTTCATGCAGGAAGTTCCTACATACCAGTTACAACAATGAATACGATCATGAGGCCAAATGTCACAAACTGGACAATCGGTAAAGCTTACACGTTTGGATTACAATGGTGTCAAATAATATTGAACATAAAACACTGCATTGCATATCAAAGTGTGATGTTCTATTTTATTTTATTTTTTTTAGAAATTGCAGCAGAGGCAGCAGCTGAGAACATGGCTGGTGTGATTTCACTCCCATTTCTTGGTTGTATTGTTCTCTCTGTTGCTCTGCTTTTATTGCTGCTTTTAAATGCTGCTCAGTGCGCATACTACAAAAGACAAAACGGCAAGTACACCACAACCCCCAAGTTTATTTAGTGGCTTATTTTATATCAGCAGCATTTCATCACCAATGTTATGGTCAGAGTTTACTTTTCACTGGATGTGCATGTGTTTGAGTGGATTTATTTAAATAATAATGACTGCAGGGTGGTGTAGTGGTTAGCACGGTTGCCTCACAACAAGAAAGTCCCGGGTTCGAATCTGTGTGGAATTTGCATGTTCTCCCTGCGCTTGCGTGGGTTCCTCTGAGTAATCTGGTTTCCTTCCACAGTCCAAGAACATGCAGATTAGGTTGATTGCTGAGTCTAAATTACCCATAGGAGTGAATGTGTGTGAGTGGTTGTTTGTCTATGTGTGTCCTGCGACGAACTGGTGACTTGTCCAAGGAGCAGAGGAGCAGAAGAGCAGAAGAGCCTCTTGCCCTATGTGTGCTGGGATAGGCTCCAGCAGAACCCCGTGACCCCAAATTAGGGAAAAAGCTGGTAAGAAGATGAATGAATGAGATGAGAATAGTAATAATATATCTAGAATAGTAAATGATTTGTCCCATATGTCCTACTGTACCTGCACATTTATAAACACATCATTCCTAATTTCAGTGACACATCTCCTATGATTAGGGACAGTGGTGGCTCAATGGTTAAGGTGCACAGTTGTTGATCAGTTAACCAGGTAGACCGCCAAGGAAGACCTTGGCTCAAGTCCACTACTGTTGGGTCCTTGAGGAAGACCCTTAACCCTTCCTGCTCCAGGGGCGCTGTACAATAGCTGAACCTGCGCTCTGATCCCCAACTTACTTACCCCAACACACAATTTTCCAATGGTGCTATATTTTATATGACTTGACTTCCAAACCGTGTTGGGTAAATTATTATATAAATTTTGGCGCTAGATAAGAAAATGATCTACCTTATGCAGTTTTGAGAGTCTAGCATAGATGGAGGTCTGGAAGAGTTTTATAAGGGCCTTATATGTAATTTACAAAACTTTACATTTAATGCCAGTGCACTGTTTCGGGGACGTAACCTAAAGATATTGATGAATTAGTAATACCGGTATTTAGGAGCGGATCAAAAACCACAAAAACATGAAGAAAATGATGAACAAAAAGATTTTGTTTGTTCAAACCTATTCATTAAACTGTGTGGGCAAGAATATAAAGAAATATGCTTAACACATGTCGCTATTCTAACTCTAACCTGTCTCCAACAGGGGGATCTGAAGTAAGACGAGCTTCACAAGCTTCCCAGCAAGCTTCTGAGACCTTAAATGACTCAGACTATGAACATTACACCCTTGACCCCCTCTCGCATACTACTGTGAATAATGTTCTACACAGTAAGTTTTAATGAATCTATGAAATCAATTTGAAACATGAAAAATAAATAGTCAGCGTCCTTTACATTAACTACCATATCATTAAAGCTCACTAATATTAAAGTTGATTAGTAAATTAGTGGTTGTTGAGCAAGACCCTTAACCCTTCCTGTTCCAGGGGCGCTGTACAATAGCTGACCCTGCGCTCTGATCCCAACTTACTAAGATATGCAAAAAATTAATTTCCCTTATGGGATCAATAAAGTATATATTAAAAAAAAGAACATAGAACACTTGCATCATTTTCTATTTGTTTGTAAACAGAAATATTGGAACAGAAAGTCAGTAAGAATGTTTAGTTTTTTGGTATAAGAATGGTTTTAGTATAACTGCACCAAGTGGGCAAACCCAATGTCATCATCAAACTACTTAAATACTCTGGTTTTCATGCAAGAAAAATGAGAACACAATGAATTTATCCATCCATTTTTTATTTTTATAATAGAAAAAGAAAAGTTCACTACTAATGATTTTTTTTCACTATGTACAGCTCACACTGTTGATTCCGAGAGCACATCCTCTGGGGAATGTTATGAAAAAACTGAAATGCAAAACCTTCTCAATCCAGGTCTGGCAAAAAAAAGAAAAAAAGAAGTGTCTCTTCTAATATGGTATATTGCTTAATAAAGTGATAAATTATTTATTTTTATTATTTTTTATTATTGCAGTTTTTAAACAGTTGAATCCTGAGTACTGCAGACAGACAGCACCTTTACACAATACCAGTAAAGCAGCTAAAAATGCATGCAAGTAAATCTTTTTTACTCAACATTCTTCTTCTTCTCCTCTTGGCTGCTCCCGGGGGTCGCCACAACAGATCGCTCTTCTCCACACTACACTGTCCTCTACATCTGCCTCTTTCACCCCAACTACCTGCATGTTTTCCCTCACCACATTCATAAATCTCATCCTTGGTCTTCCTGTTTTCCTCCTGCCTGGCACCTCCATCCTCAGCATTCTCATACCAATATACTGCATGTCCCTCCTCTGCACATGTCCAAACCATCTCAACCTAGTGTCCCTCGCCTTGTCTACAAAACATCCTACATGCGCCGTCCCTCTAAAAAACTCATTTCTAATCCTGTCCATCCTCCAGCTCCGCCTCCTGTCTAAATATGCAGATCATGAATAAGAAGTTCAGTCAACAAAATATTGTACAAATACTATAACATAGAAGGACAGTGTAAAAATATGACTACATATAGTTTTTACAAAATCTATTAATATTCTTACATTTAAAATTGATCTTCTTCCCTAACATGGGTCTGCTGGTGCCTATCCCAGCTCATTTAGGACAAGAGGCGGGGGAACACCCTGGACAAACAGCCATTTACACAAACATTCAATCCTATGGACAATGTAGAATTACCAAATTGACCGAATCTGCATGTTTTTGGACTGTGGAAGAAAACCGGAGTACCTGGAGAAAAGCCACACAAGCGCAGACAGAACATGCAAACTCTGCACAGAAAGATCCCTGGCCTGGGGATCAAACCAGGGACCTTCTTGTTGTGAGGCAACTGTGCTACACCACTGCTGAGATATTTGAAATACAATAACAACAGATTCATATTTATGCTAATATAACAATAAATCCCTTCAGTGTATGTCAAATGACAGTGACCACTCCTGTATTAATTGCTGAAAAACATACAGCAGCCATGGTGGACAAGTATTTTTGACCATTTTGAAGTATTGTTATGCGTCTGTATTGTGTTGCACAACACACATATTAGTTTTCATACTTTCTATTTTTAGTAGACTCATTTGATTCAGACAGCACGTCGTCTGGAGAATGCTACGAAAACATGACCGTAAATGCAGAATCCTGTCTACACACATGTGAGCTCAATTTTTTTCCCCATTGATCACTTAAAATCAGCCTTAAATCATAGTTTACTGTATATATAACATCTCTTTTTTCTGACACAAGACTCAGCGGTTCCTGAGCAGCCCACCACCAACACCACCACGTGTCACCTCAAACATCAGCTGGTAGAAAACAACAGTATTTCCCAGTCATACAATTGTAAACAAGGTACAATTTCCTATGTGTAGCTGCTTATCTCACTTAAAGCTCTGTCATTTCTCTATACGGTCTTCAAAATTAAATTCATTTACATTGATGATCATTTTACCACTTTGTACAGCGCAGGCCCTTGATTCGGATAGCACATCCTCAGGAGAATATTATGAAAACACAAAACCTGAATCCTCCACACAGATGTCAACTTTAAACAATGCAGAAGAACCAGACAACAGTGCCCGTAAGAAAATTTGTCTTTTTAAAAAATAAAAATAAACCTTGTTAACATTTCAGTGAAAACATCTTCACTTTCTGTACTTCCTGCTTTAGAAGACTCTGTTAATGCAGAGAATAAGTCTTGTGAAAGCTACAAAAACACAGAAACTGAAACTTTTCTTCACACAGGTAAGCTCAAAAAAATTTCAATGAGTCATTGGATGGCAATAGTTGATGTCTTAATGCATCCATTGAATCCATTATATACATTGAAATTTAATTGGAAATGTAAAAAATAAAAACTAGTTATTATGACATAGACCAAGATAGTGACCACAATGTGAGGTACAGTGTCTCCCAAAATTTAGCAATTGAGTAGTTTTTTCTATTCTCCTTGCAAGTATATTCACTCATGCAGCCAACAACACGTTACCGCTGTCAAACACTTATTAAAAGATATGAATAATATCAGAGGTCTACCTCTTGCTGAAACAGATGAAAAGGGCCACCATGTAAAGGGCCATTGGGACAGCCAAACAAGCACAAATATCTTTGATACAATCTCTACCCACTAGTGATTCCGTCCTCCCCTTTTTCGAGTTTTGACCAGTGCCAGAAAATGACCACCAGAATTACTGTCTCCTCTGCAGTTTTTTTCACTCTCCACAACAGAAGTACACGTCAGTGACATTTTTAACGGGTCACTGACCCAGACCACTCTCCCCACAACAGTTATGCCAGTAACCAGGCATAATTAATCCAAATAATTTGTACCCTGTTGCACTCCCCTGTATTGTTAAGAAATGCTGTGCAATACTGGTTCTTATTTATGCTGTAGCAATACTTGAGCCACAATATTTTTTGTCCCATTTTCAAAGAGGTCAAAAGATGATGTTATTTCCACTGCTGTCCATTTAGCTCTTACCCACCTAGACAATAACAATACTTTCCGAATTTCGTTCATTTTAGCTCTGCTTTTAATACATTCGTCACTTGTAAACTGCAGATGATCTACAGATGAAACTTAGCTCAGGGATCTGGTTATCCGCACATCCACATGTAGTTCCATTATGGACTTCCTGTAAAATAGATCTTAGACTGTAAAGTTGGGGAAATACATTTTAAACCCTCCTCCTGTTCACAGACGTCCCAGTTCGCACAAAATCATCAATGTCTCCTCCTCTTGATTTCTCTACGACAATGTTTAGAGTGTACATATTATTCATCATGAAACTTGTGTTGAAAATTATTTTTAAAAATAGACTTACTTGCAGGAAGCCAAATAGTTGGCATCAATGCTTCTTAGCAATTTATAAAGCGGTCTGGTGAGAAATGATGCAACAGTGAAACATTGGAGGACCAGGTCTGTACTAAGCGGTGCAATAATCACCCTAATCATGGAAGCAGTTCTAGACTGGGTTACATCACAAAAACAGACGCCATGCTAGGATAATTATATGGACACGTTGCCAACACATATACATTTAAACAATTTCTCATTCAATGGCCCTTTTAAATGACCGATAAAATCAAATTAAGTTTAAGAACATATATGTTCTTAAAGCCAGATTAAACCCAGGCAACTCTTGTTTCTGTCTCAAAGTGGAGGAAGACCCAGCACTTCCTGTGCAACCCACACCTCAGCTGGCGGAAAACAGAAAGGTTTCCCAGACATCCTTTACTGATTTAGGTACTTCTCTCATATTTACTGACATCTCTGCTTACAGATGGTTTTCTTTAAAATGAAAAGGAAAATGTCAACAAAAACCATATTATTACAGTGGAAAAAGTGAAAACTTGGACATGGAGAACGAATACTGCATATACTATATAGCAAATATAGCTATAGTATAAATGCCAATTAGTTTCTGTTCTGTCTGAATATGACGTTAGTCTGTTGAGCTACATTGTACCTTGTTTCCGAACCCGATCATGAATCGGTTGTAATTTAATTGTATTTTATATAGACTTTTTTTTAATCCTCTTTGTCCGTAGATGATAACAGCACATCATCTGAGGATCCGTATGAGAATGTCACAGAACCAGAGAATTACTTTGGTAAAAGTGATCCTTCAGTCCACTCCTCTACAGACAATGACTATAATGATGTTGGTAACTGGTAAATATTGAAGCCACCAACACTGATAACAGTGAACTAATAAAATAGTTCTCCAAGACATATTTGCTACTTTATTTATTTAAATAACTAAAATAAAGGGTTTTTTTTTTTTAAGTTTTGTCCTTTGTTTGTTTTAGGTCTTGGTTGTGTCTTTTAGAAACAAATTTATGACCATGATATTTTACATGAGACATTCTGGAAAACGTTCCATAATCAAAACTGCAGAAAAGCATCTAAAAACATCAAAGACCCCCCAATTTTGATCTGAAGTTTAATTTCTTTAAAACTTTTTTAAAGTATATAATTTCGTCATAGTTCATGATCATAAGTAGTTCTAAAGATTTGACAAAAACTAAAGTGTGAGGAAAACCCTAAACCAGTCAACTGATTGTTGAATGCGACTGAACTTACATTCACTCATTCATTCGTTCAGTTTTAACATCTTCTAACCCACTTATTATATCCATATTATGGTCATTTAACTCATTTGATTTCTAAACAAATTCTTCAGCAAATGTTCAAACTCTAATGTATACAAATATGTAAAACCTTACACATATAACATAGAATATGTAATATATGTATATACACATCAACATTTTAATGTTTACATTATTTCAGTTTCCTGATGCTGGAATGGTTTATTGCTCTGTGTAATCTTATTCAGAAAACTCATCTTTCACATTAATTCCAGTATCTGGTATCATTAGAAGAAAATGACCAGCATCTTCTGTCTAGTGGAGAGCACAATAGTGTTGCCTTTTAAATAGCTGCTGGAGTCAAACACCCAAATCAACAAGCTGTGTGTGTTGTCCACAAACCCACTTAAGCTTTGGTATGAGTCGGAGTTCTGATAAAGTAATCGTAGAGTGCCAGCTACACTGACAGGCATATGCCCGAGCACCCTGCCTCCTTTTCAGCTTCCGTCGTAACTTGTTACAGTCGGGCATGTTGTTTCTATAAAGCACAATATCAAGCGATGAACATGTCTTGCCACAAATACATATCTGCATTTAAACCTGTAAACTTTGTTCATCCAAAATGCTTTATTAAGTTAGGCAGAGAGAGATATCTAAAAATATTTTAAAATATAAAGCAATGATTTGTTCATCAGCACCAAGATTATTATTTTATTTGTACTGCTATAGTATACTGTTTGCAGTTTAGCTGGTCATTGCTGCAGCTGGATTGGACCTGAAGACGAATCCATGCTAAAACTTAATTGATTTAATGTTCTTTAAAACCAGCATCATGGGTAAATACATAGAACAAACTCTCCCACCTCTGCCCTCTTTATTTAACAACGTGTAAAATGCGTCTTTGTAAAGAAAGTTAAACAGAATAATTACACACATCTTGTGTCATATGTCAAAGAGATAAAAAAAAAATTAAGCAACCAGATGCCCACAATAAGAATGTCACAATCGGAAAATGTATTTATCAGAGATGTGGCGTGCCATATATTCTATGTTAAAAGGCATTTTTCAGTCTCTAACAATAGCGTTCATATTTTATGTTTATTTTTCATGATTTGTTTATTGACACAAACTCTCCTAAAATATTTCTACCTTAATCCAAAGATCTAAACCACAGTAGTAAAGACAGAAGGTTCTGTTCATATTTAAAGATCTTAGCATGCAGCACTACTGCCCTCTTCTGTCTCATTAAAATTAAATCATACCTGAAAAACAGATAGTCACAGGAAGAGTCCCACTCTTGATCATCAAACACAACGACACGAAAGTCGCATGATGTGCATCTTAATTGGTCACAAGCTCTAGAGGAAAAAGGCAAAGTGTTTTTGAAAAGAGCCAGTTCCAACTAATTTAGAAACAAAGTCGCTTTTTTACTTTTCAATATTCAATACTAGATATAAAATAAAATATATACAACATCTGTGAAGAAAAGAGTTCAGGCAGGGTGGAGAAGTGTGGCAGGAGTGATTTCTCATCGAAGAGTTACGGTTTAGACAGTGGTGTTGTCAAAAAGACAGAAAGAGGAGCTAAAGGTGGCAGAGTTGAAGATGTTGAGATTTTGAGAGTTACAAGGATGGAAAGGATTAGAAATTAGTTTATTAGAGGGAAAAGGGAATAAGCGGGTAAGAAGATGAATGCACGAATTAAAATTTTTATTTAATTTGCTCATTTCATAGCAAAAAAAATAGCAAAAAACAGAAGGGTCATAAATGAATAGATCTCATGGTATCTTCTTTCTTCCCCCACTCAGAGATGTTAGTGTAACACTCACCTTTGTGTAACACTTGTTCCCACACCACATGCTATAGAGCTTCCACCCACATACACAGGACAGCACCTGTTTACAAAAACAACAGCCCAATTTATCTTTAAAACCATACGATACCATCTAATCACACCAGTTTTAAACATTTAATGGACCTGAATATAGTCTGTAAATTTCTTTCTGGGGGCGGTGCAGTGGCGTAGTGGTTAGCATGATTCACGGGCCGGGGATCTTGGCACATGTGGAGTTTGCACGTTCTCTCCGCGCTTGTGTGGGTTTCCTTCGGTTTCCTCCCACAGTCCAACCATGTACATTAGGTTGATTGGTGATTCTAAATTGCCCATAGGAGTGAATGTGTGTGTGTGGTTGTTTGTCCATGTGTGGCCCTTCAATGGACTGGTGACCTGTCCAGGGTGTACCTTTGCCTTTCACCCTATGTGCGCTGGGATAGACCCCAGCAAAACCCCTGTGACCCCGATTTAGGGAATAAGCGGGTAAGAAGATAAAATGAAGGAATTTCTCTCTAGGAGGAATAAAGTATCAATCAATCAATCAATCAAATCAATCAATCTATCTATCTATCTATCTATCTATCTATCTATCTATCTATCTATCTATCTATCTATCTATCTATCT
>JAOTRA010115488.1:0-10263 GCA_026260255.1 Pseudolaguvia tuberculata
TTATAAAAAGAATAATTTCTCTGGCAATAATATGTTCAGCGAAAAATTTGGAAGCCCAATTGCCAATTTTCCAAGAATAAAGTAACAGCAAAGAAAAATGGGCAAACCTCAGAGCTTTTGACCAACCCCTTTTTTTCTGAGCTCCAACTAGTTAAAGTGACCTCACTGCCTAGGCATTCTGTCTTTCTCTCTAGTGCCTTTCCCTCTCTTTCTCTCTGTCACTCCCCTCCCCACACACACAAACAAACATGCGCACGCGCACACACACACACACGCACGCACGCACGCACGCACGCACGCACACACACACACACACACACACACTTGTGAATCTGATTTAAAATGTGTTTTATTTTACTCACATATAAATCAGACATCATATGCACATCATGCATTTTTGGGGATATAAATGTTTGTATATTTCACAAGTTAATAATGAATGTATTTATTTTCAAAATTCAAGATATTTTTAGCCTATAGAATATTTTTTATGTTGAGAATTTGTTGTTGTTCTAATTCTTGAACAAAAACATGTCCATCTGTTTACATGCAATTATGTAATTTATCAAAAACAAATTATCGTTGTTCTAGCTATATTTAATGTTTTAAATATATTCAAATTTAATTAAACACTTACACAATATTGTTTCTCATGTCTGTATACATCAAACATCTGTCTGAATTGGATTTCTACAATTATAAGTCATTCTCAACTAAGCATAAGCTATTTATCACTTATGCATTTTATTGCGCATGTATTAAGTTACTATCTGTGGAAATATGCTTGAGCTACACCGTGGCATGACCTAATAGATGCTTGGGGTTCCTTTCACTGGTGCCAAGCAATGTTTGATCTCCTGCCAGTAATATTTAAAGGTATCATTTTCATGTTGAAGGGTTATGACACCCTGGATGTCACACAGAAACAGACCCACCCTCTTGACATGCCATCACTGTTCCTCAGTACACTGCATTCCATTCCTTAACTTCCTCAAGAAACCCACAGTTACATTTGTCATTATTATATGTGCCACAACTATTTGGTGTGGATCCATACGACTAAACGAAAACTACTTTACCTAAACTTTTATATGCATGTATTTCCTTCTACATGAAATGTAGATATTAGGGGTTCAATCTATGTCCCTTTAATCAAACAAAACAATCTCTCACATGCTCTACATTACTGAAAAGGACTTTATTTCTTAAACTCCAGAATATCTTGCTATAGCTTAATCCCACTATTATTGTTTCTTTGTGCTTTGTTTTTTCCCCACTTTTAAACAGTATCTAAGAACTGAAGATAAAAATATAAAATCTTTGTAGCAAAGAAATGTTGAAAATATATCCTTAACTTGCACTTATTCAATGCATTTATTCATACTTTGTTTTGTCGGTTTCTAAGCAAATAACATAGAAACCTCTACTAAGGTTGGGAATTTTTTTTTAAAACAATGATTCATGCTGTATATATAGAAAAAACTACATAGATACTGTATGTTAATTCCTGTGGTTTACAAAAGCTAAAAATTCCCACCACTACACAGAATCCCTTCCCACACTTCAACCCCACCCAATAAGCAGATAAACCTAGAATTTGTAAGTATATTCTAAATAATCTTCATATAGAATTACTAAAACCAAAGAAAATTTGCAGTTGTGGAATGTTTCAATTGACCAGCCCCTGAATGCCTTAGTAATGTAAATAGCATTAATGCCATTTGGCTAAATGCCAGTGGAACTAGAGTACAAAAAGAAACTGGAGGAAATATGGACAGTGTCAAGGCCAGGACATATCTTTAATCACGCTGAAGCTTTTTAAATCCCACCAGCACAGCAGTAAATATAACTGTTAAATCCAAACGGATTCATCTTACATCCTGTTTATTCATATGCAATGGATTAAACAATTTTTTTCAAATATTTTGTAACCTCAACCCTGTACACCACATCTAGGTGGTTCAGGTCTGTTTCTACTTAAACTCACACCGCAAACACAGCAGAGGCACTATGTATAATGTAAAGGAAGTTGCACAAAAATAATAAATAAATAAATAAATAAAATTTGACTGTCAGTCTACATTTGATCCCAATGATGTTTGCAAAGAGGAAAATACATAAGTGTGTATCCGAATAACTCTAGTATCAGCATGGAGGTCCAAACAAGCCTGAGTTATCACAGACAGTTAATGAATTGAGCAAAACAGGCATTCATTTAATGCTATCTATGTCAAAAATAATTTGACTATAAGTTTAAAATCAGTTTATCAGATTTAACTAATAATAAGATATAACTAATTCTTGCATTATCTGCTTGATCTGATTCAATCTATCCCAGATGCCATTGCAGGGCCATATAAAATCAACCAATCCCCTCCCCACACACTCACACTCCATTAGGCAATTTAGAATTACTGATCCGTCTACAATGCCCGCAATCCTTCTTTCATAACTCAAAACATAATAACAGTTCTTCAATAACTTTTTACAGTAAATTCAGAGTCTTGACATAGTAAATATTCCTTCGGGAGCAAAGGAATTCAAGCCTTAAAGTCTAAAATGGTAACAGAAAAATGTGTGTTTCGAGGGGGGAGGTGTGTCATGGGCATTTGAGGTTTTGGGGGATTATCTGTTTCTTTCTCCCCCATGCCTAACATGACCTCTGACATGCATCTTACCTCCTATTTCAGGAAATAAGACAGAAACAGGGACAGAAAGATACAGCATTAGACATATTAGAGGAAAGCTTGAGTTTTATCTTACACATTTTTTCTGAGCCAAAAAACTGACCAAGCCCTATTTTCTTACTGCCTGTTTACAATAATGGGATTCACACAATGCTGTTCCCTTTAACTTAGATTAAAATAAAACCACAGACATGAAAACTGTATATTGTTTTTATGATTAATCCATTCATATGTTTTAAGATTAATCCTACATTTTTAATAGAGAGGATTTACAGCAATGTAGAATAATACTTGAAAACATTTAAAATTAAAAATTCTGTCTCAAAATATCAAAGGGTAAATCTTTTAGTCTATTGTTTTGAGGATACATTGTATTATATACTAAAGGAACCAAAGCTCATGGATACACATTTAGAATATACATTTAGAAATCAAATGTAAGTCAACTGACACTGACCTAAAATGCTAAATTACATAAAATTGCAATTCCTCTCCTAAAACCAGTAACCAAATTATGTTCACAAATCTTCTACTAAAAGTCAATTTAACGGTTTTGCACAAGAGGAGAAAAAACTTTTGAATGCAACCCCGCTTCCTTTGGGACACCTCCCTCTTTGCTCTAAACAGAGTCAGAGAACAGGGCTGCAGCTATGTTACAACATACATCACGGATTAACCAACTTCACTTACCATGGAAAAGAACTGTATACATGAATGAAACCAGAGCAAGAATATTGCAGCAGTTAATCTGTTTCCAGTTAAACCCTTCCATCTTGGGAATGTCCTTTCTGGAGCAGTATATATTGAGGTTTAGTTTCTAACTGAAATACACAGAATAAAGCAAGACTTGTGCTCGTGCTGCTTTATATACGACAACCCCCCAACTGCCCCTTCCACACCTCCTTTATCACTTTAACCCTTACTTTAACCCTGCTACAACATGCTAATCACATGAAGAATGCTTTTCTCTCTGTCTCTCCTTCTGTTTGCTTGGCTCTCTCTTATTCACTCTCAAATCAATTTATGGTGGATAAAAGAAAAATGTAAATGTAATTTTCGCATTGCAATTTCATTTAAATCAGAACTGTAGAAATGCACCATTAACAGTCAAACAATGCAGAAGTGAAGTTTTTTAAAAGTATTAAAACTTAAAATCTACTTTGTTCCAGAAGCTGGCAGACAAAAACAAAATGAAGGCCAAAGAGTGGGCAGCATATAAATAGAGGTCAGGGAAAAAGTGAATAACATGTCCTGCTAAAGTATGGATATTTAATTAAACATGGGCGTTCCTGTTGTTGTACACTGGATAGTGTAGTTTCTGGTGATGACATGAAAAGTCTGAACAAATACAAAACATGAATGTATTCATTCATCTTCTAACCAATTTATTACCTAATTTGGGTCACATGGGTCTGCTGTAATCTATCCAAATGCCCATAGGGGAAAAGGCATCTGAAGCCAAAAGTCATCAACATCAGCCTGACTCTGTTACTTGATATTTCTATTCTAGACATCATAGGAAAATAACCAGATTGCTTGAAGCTAACAGGAACTAAATAATAATTTAGCAGTTATAACCATGGCGAACAGAAAATCATTTCAGAAAGCACTATGCATCAACCTGTGAGGTGTATAGGCTATAACATCTGGTGCCTGATTAGGTAATTGCAAAAGTAAGCAGGTGTGTGGAAATAAATAAACAATTTGCCAATTATATTTAAAAGCATGTGTACTATATGTGTGTGTGGGGGGCAGTTATGTATTTTACCACATAGTGAGACACTGAGACATTGATAGAGTTCAGTGCAGGAAAGGACTCTGGCAAACTAGCTAGAACAGCATAAATAAAAGGAGAACCAGAGATAGGCATAGACATGAGAGATAACTGCTATGTAAAGCAACCAGACCACCATCGAAAACACAGCTGAGTGATCAGTGTGATAAGGAGGGTCCATAGGGACAGCCGGATCCATGATGCAGTAGTCAGGGTAGTTTATTAACGGGGAAAGCAGGAAAATACACAGTGTAACCAAAATCCAAATCGCAAAGTCAAAGTACAAAATCCAAAAATCAAAGAATCAATCAAAGTCAATTCAGAACACAGTGCTTGGTAAAGGCCTCGGAGCAACAGTACTTCGCATTATATAGGGAGCCCACGCCCAATTCCCAAAGCCAGGAAACGCTCTATCAATATTCAGGCAAGGGCACCCTCTCCAGGCGGTCCTCCGGCGTCACAGTCCTTACAATCTTTGAGAATGTGGAGGACAGCATCCAAATATACCAGATCACCATAATACTCAACATCTATGAGTCCCCCTGATTTGCTAATTTGTCTAAAGAAAAACTAACACTCAAATGCATGATTATATAAATGGGTCTATAGTCTATACTTAAATATTGAGACGTGTGTGGTTCTCTGACATAAACCAGTAGACTGTTCCACAACTTTGGAGCATAGTATGAAAACGCCCTGACCCCTGCTGTAAAGTTATTCACATGAGGCACTGACAGACAGCCCGCATCCTTCTTTGAACAAGCCACTATATATATATATTTATTTATTTTTTCTTTTCTTTCATCACATACATGATTATTCATGAGTATAACATATAGTGAAATGTTTTTCTTCGCATATCCCATCTTAGTAAGTTGGGGGTCAGAGTGCAGGGTCAGTTATTGTACTCAATAACTCAATACTCAGCTATTGTGTCAATTTTGAGCCACCATTGTCCCATTTGAGCCACCACTGTCCCATTTGAGCCACCACTGTCCCATTTGAGCCACCATTTTGAGCCACCACCAAATGTAGGGCACTACCAGCTTGCTATGGTACGGGTGGAGGTGGGAGATTTACATTTACTGCTTTCTAGAAACCTGATTCCAAAAAAGTTGTGACACTACAAAATATGAATAAAAACAGAATATAATGTGGAAGTTTAAAATTTTCATATTTTATTCAGAATACACTTGACATATCAAATGTTTAAACTGAGAAAATGTATCATTTTCTGAGAAAATTAAGTTTAACTAAATTTCATGGCATCTCAAAAAAGTTGGAACAAGGCCATGTTTACCTCTGTGTGGAATCCCCTCTTCTTTTTATAACAGTCTGCAAATGTCAGGGGACTGAGGAGACAAGTTGCTCAAGTTTAGATATAGGAATGTTCTCCCATTCTTGTCTAATACCGGCTTTTATACAGCCGTTTGTCACATCTTTCTCTTTATGATGCGCCAAATGTTTTCTATGGGTGAAAGATCTGGACTGCAGGCTGGACATTTCAGTCAATGGATCCTTCTCCTATGGAGCCATGATGTTTTAATTGATGCAGTATTTGATCTGGCATTGTCATGTTGGAAAATGCCATGGCTTCCCTGAAAGAGATGATGTGTGGATGGGAGCATATCCAGAACTTGTTCTAAAACTTATATATCTTTCAGCATTGATGGTGCTTTTCCACATGTATAAGCTGCCCATACCAAGAACACTTATACAACCCATACCATCAGAGATACAGGCTTCTGAACTGAACGCTGATAACAACTTGGGTTGTCCTTGTCCTCTTTAGTCCGGATTACATGACGTCCCAGTTTCCAAAACAGAACTTCAAATTTTGATTCATCTGACCACAGAACAGTTTTCCACTTTGCCACAGTCCATTTTAAATGAGCCTTGGCCTAGAGAAAACACCTGCGCTTCTGGATTATGTTAAGATATGACTTTTTGACCTATAGAGTTTTTACCGGCAACAGCAAATTGCATGGTGGATTGTGTTCACCAACAATGTTTTCTGAAATGATTTTTTTTCTGAGCCCATGTTGTGATTTCCATTACAGTACCATTTGTGCATGTGATGCAGTGCCGTCTAAGGGTTAAAAAATCACAGGCATTTAGTATGGTCTTCTGGCCTTACTCACATAGATTGTTCCATAGTAGATGCAAATCCAAAATAAGACAATATTTGGCATGACATTTCAAAATGTTTCACTTTCAACATTTGATATGTTATCTATATTTTATTCTGAATAAATTATTTAAATTTTAAAGTTTCACTTCAAACCATTCTGTTATTCACAATTTGTACAGTGTACTTCCTTTTTTCAAATTGGGTTTGTAATCAGTGGCTAATGCAGTGTAGATAAAAATTGGGGTATATATCCTAGTCCTAATTGGGAACATTCAAACATCAAAGCATTACAATAGTCCAGAATAGTAGGGGATCTAAAACAGAGGGGAACACATAGAGTAGTCATCATTTAAATATACGTATTGATAGCGGTCTGTTAAATATGACCTGAGCCAGGCAAGGGTTGTGTCTTTTACACCTACTACCTTCTCTAATCTATTGAAAAGAATTTTATGGTCTATGGCAGGGGTCGGGAACCTATGGCTCGCAAGCCAGGTGTGGCTCTTTTTATGATTGCATCGTGCTCGCAGATTTCGGCATTTCTGATGAAACAAATTATTATCACTTGTTTTAATCCATCCATCGATTTTCCACTGCTCATGTCCTGTTCAGGGCTGCCATTGCAGAGCACACATAGACGAACAACTACACACACTCACATTTACTCCTATGGGTGTTAGAATCACCCATTAGTCAACCTAATGTACATGTTTTTGGACCACAAGCATGGAGAGAAGATGCAAGCTCCACACAGAAAGATTTACTCAAACCCGTGACCCGTTTTTAATTGTTGTTATTTTATAATATTTTTGGCTCTATTTTCAAAATTAAAACTTTGCATTAGAACTGTTATATGTTTTAATGCACATTATATTTGATCATTTATAAACTAAACTAAACTGATTTTGTGGTTTTCTCTTAGTAACAATTCATACCACTGTGATCCTAGTTTGTCTCACTTTTATTTAAAGATCATTAGAGATGAGATATAATTTTCTCTTAAAAATGAATTCTAGTAGCTGTTGAGCAGCAGGTAGATCGAGTGAAAGGTCTGTACACCCAGTGTATGAGATAGGTGATAGACTATGTTATGCTAATTTCACATAGGAAAAGAACAACACAGCTGCTGTTGCCATAACAACCTACAGGAAAGCCGATGCCAACAAATCACATCAAGTCACATAACATTAGATCACATTACGTTACATCACATCACCTCATTATAAGAAAAAATTAAACAAAAGTAAAATTTTAATATTACCAATTTTCTTTTTGTCATGACTGGCCATGTGTGAAAGAAGAAAACAAAGCTTTTCCCCAATGGCTACTGCTCACAGTTATGTTGTCGTGGTGGAATTGGTAGTCTAGTGGATAAGATGTCAGACTACTAATTGGAAGGTTTGATTCTACCACCAAGCTGACACTGCTGAGTTCCTAAAGAAGGTAAAACTAGCATACAGACATTTTTAATCAGACAAAGAACATATTGTTATTTTTATTTTTTAATGGCTAAAAGTGCTCACTGGAATTAATAATACAATGATATGCCAACGTGAATAATAGTTGATTGGAAAAATCAATGTAGGATTCCTACAGTTACAGTTACAGCATTTAGCATACATTATATTTCCAAAAGGTTTTGGTCAACTGAGCATTACAAACACATGCAATTTTCAACAGAGTTTCCCATTATAACTATTGGATGAAGCTACAGTCTTCTAGTAATGTTGTACTTGAATGTGAGAAATCTCTTCATTCAGCTCCTACAGTATGAGTGAGATCAGACACTATGTCAGGTAAGGAAGTCTGGGATTCTGTTGGCGCTCTAGTTTGTCCCAAAGTGGAGATCAGGACTTTGTACCAAACACTAGTGTTTTTTTCACTCTAATAATAATTGTGCTTAGTGTCATTGTCATGCTCCAGTAAAGGAGTAATGTACTGCTACACTACACATTCTAGACAACTGTGGGCTTCCTGATTTTAACAACAGTTAATAGATGAACCACAGATGTGGTTTATCTGTATCAAAAACTTTTGGAAATATAGTGTATCTTGAATGAAAGAGTCGACGTACTAAACTTTGAGCTCAACGTTTAGCATTGGCAGAGATTAAGGCCTTGTTGAGTTATTTGTCCTCTTGTTTTGGCTGAGGAGATCGTTCTGTTTCCTTTGCTCTTTCCAGTTCCGTCTCTTTGGTCTTGCTCTGATCTCGTTTGCCCTTTGGCCCCACTATTCATCCTTCAAACCTAGAACTTGATGTGTCAGGTATTTTGGCCAGTGCACTCTTAGGCCACCAAAGGGTAACCACATTGCCAAATACATTTCAATGCATTAGATATAGTATAAACTTGGCCATGCTAGGTGTTTTTACTGCAGTATTTTATTGTCAATTCTGAAAATAACATTATTACCTATGTTGACTGTTAGCTGTAGCAATAAGCTAAGTTAGCATTATCTTGACAAATGAGCAATTCAGAATTGATTTTTATTTAAAAAATAGCGTCAATATCTGGTCAGAAGCAAAAGTTAATTAGTTCTCAGATAAAGTTGATGTTGTGAATAAAGTCTTAATAAAAACATGATTGTTAACAGCTGAGATCGTATGGATGACAGACTGGTTGATCAATCTGTAGACAATATCAAAATCACATCCAGCAAAACATAGAACTTTTTATATACTAAGCAAATGCTAAATAATTCATATTCTATTTTTTTCCTTTTTACTGTAAAATGCAATATGTAATTTTAAAGTGTAGTCACTTTTTAAGGCCTGAGTACAGAATAAATAAAAATTGAAAATGTTTTTTTTGACAGATTTGTAATAGATGAATGCTTACCACTTTCTTTATATATAGAGTATATATGCATTTAGAAAATAATGCAGACTTACATCACCCTTTTCTTAAAATCTGATTTAGTCGTTTTCTATTCCTGCAACTCTTTAATGGATTCTGTCCACAAGAAGGCCTCAGTAAATGTAAATAATGGAAGTGGTATCATTAAAAGCATATTGAGCCAGTGTGATGCAAAAACATAGAGGCCAAATATAGAGGCATATTTGTGTATAAAACATTTCCTGTTAATGACTTGTATGTTAAGTGAAGGATATTTTATCTGTCACTCTTTATCTTCAATTGGTATCACAAATAGTCCCTGGTTTTTAAATAGTTCTTGCAGGTTCTGTACTTATTTGAGCCTGACTGTTCTTGTGTAGTTCTGTTACATTGTGCGAATGTGCTCATTTTTCATTTTAATCTCTTTTTAACCCTAGCATGTGCAGCAAACAATCTTTAAACAGTATGACAGTAAGGGTGAAAAATAGAAGTCATTCACCCTAATTAGCCAAAGCACCTGGGATGTGACATTCACAAAGCAACATGCCACTGTGGAGCAGAAATGAAGCCTGATGTCTGTGTCATATTCTTGAAGAAGGAGTACATTGAGAGTGTGGTGGAGGTGAAGAGAGTTTCTGATAGGGTGATGAAAGTAAGGCTGGAAGTTGAGAACGTGATGACAAATATCATCAATGCTTATGCACCACAAGTGGGTTGTGAGATGGAGGAAAAGGAGATATTCCGGAGTGAGTTAGAGCTCCTCTGAGCCCTTTCTTGTTTGCAGTGCTGATGGACAGGTTGACGGATGAGGTCAGACAGGAGTCTCCATGGACGATG